>JANJYP010060092.1:0-13231 GCA_024605115.1 Rastrelliger brachysoma
TGTGTCTGTGTGTCAGTAACTGTCCATGTGATTGGATCTGGACCCCCCCCCCCCCCCTCTACTGTATATAAGTTGAAAATGTTAGTAGGTCACATGTATCTATGACCTCAGTTTTGGTGGAAATATGCCATTTAATAAGGTCATAGAAGACAATAAATCAACCTATTTTTCAGAACTCTGGTATTTCATTCAAGCTATGATAAAAGTCATCATCTCTAACAACAGAAAAAAAAGATCAGAGGATCCTTTATCTGGAGTGAAATCAATCTAGACTGGTTGCCGTCACACTGAGCTCTCTTTAGGAGTTTGAGTGGCACACAAAAAATGTTGCGTCTTTGACAAAATGAAAGGGCAGGTCTCTCTGCTTTTGTTGGCTAAAATGTCATCACTTGGCATGCATACAAGTAGCCAAGTCTTTGCATCATTCCCAGTGTCCCTCAGAGAGTATCCCTGTATAAGCTTGTCCTCCCTGTTGACATAGCCATTATATACATGACAAATACATTCTTCAGAGGAGGATGGAGTCTATGCCTGTGCAATATAGCTGTAGCAGGGAAGGGAAAAGCCTTTCTGCCTTCTAACATGGCTACAGTAAATCACAGTCTCATATGCTGGAATAAATTAGAACACAGGCAAGATATACAGTTAGAATTCATAGCTTAGTTAGTCGCACTATTCTCATGTACTGGTGTCAATTTGGTGACATAAAGCACTGAATACACTCATAAGCAAAAAGGTCAAGTTAAAATATATAATCTATATTTTCTTCATGATGTACTGGTGTCTACACTAATGATTACATTCATATCTCCTTTGATTTGGAGATAACATAAGACTTGGTGTGAATGGTCTTGGTGAGTGTCAGTGACAACAGCCTCGTTTGCTTCATTTCTTCAACAGAGATGATGAGACCTTCATCAGATGCAGCAGCAGCAGTGAATTTTTCTCCACTGTTAGGAATTATATGTTTTAGAATAAAACTATCAATGAAATGGTGTTGTGTTACGCTCAATCTGAGGAATGCCTCGGAGACAGAATGTGTGATCACAGGGGTAGAGAAGAGAGACAATAGACGATCAAAATCCTTAAGGCTCTGACTTTCTAGCGCTTCTATTACAGTTAAAGTGGTTGACAGGATTCATTATTGTGAAGAAAAGGCAGATTGTTAATGTTTTGAAATCTAACATATCTTAAGCTATTATCAGTGAATTATTAGAATATAACAGGTACTTTTTCAAATAAAGCATTTGAATTGATTTATTGAGCGTTCTTACAACCTCGAGGAAAAAACATCCTTCAGTTTCTTCTGTGAAGGTTTGAATGAATGTGTGGGTGTTTTATAAATGTTAAAAATAAACAAAGTAAAAATGTAAGTGCATTTGCCAGGTAGGGCGGCTGTGGCTCAGGTGGTAGAGCGGTCATCCACCAGTCCACATGTCAATGTGTCCTTGAGCAAGACACTTAATCCCAAAGTGCTCCCGCTGCTGTGTCGGGAGTGTATGAATGTGTGTGAATGTGTTAGTTACCTACTGGTGATTAGGTTGGGGTAGCCGCCTCTCACCAGTGTGTGAATGTGACGTAGTGTAAAGTGATTTGTTTGTTCGCAGAGACTAGAAAACTAGAAAAGTACAGATCATTTACCATTTAAACTTGACTGAGACTCAAATAAACAACAAAAACGTGGTTTAAGCAGCACTGCCCTGCTCATGCTGCTGTGGTGAATGATGTAGAGTCTCTGCACAGTTTTCAGTTGGAGGTAAGCAGCCACAGCCCAGGGACAGGACAGTGTATTCAGTGAGTGGCGTGTGTGATGGACCAGTGGACAGTGTGTACTGTCCACAGACCTGTGTGACTCTTCAGCTGTTAGTGTGTTTATTGTTTGGTTGACATTGTGTTTGTTTTTGATTGTATCAGAGCTCCTAAAGGCCCTATATGTTTACAGTGATGAATATACTTTATGAATTGATGCATATAAACTGAAATGAAAAGCACTTCTGCTCTCAGTAACTCAGCTAATTGTGAGTCTGCTTTCAATAAAATTAATCTTTCAGCTTGTATTAAATAAAATATACATTTAATCAAATTATAACCAAACTAAGTTAGGGGACAGGACACACAATGGGGGCTCAGCTCACTGTTTTCCTGGGGCCTGCTAGCGGGTTGATCTAGCTGTGAACTCATCAGACCTGAATGTTCAATGAGAGAAATGTTTCCATGCTGTTACAAGCTCCAAGCATGCTGAGATATTGTCCTCCATTCACCTTGATACCTTCTTTCTGACTTTATTTATACTCCAAAAAAGTTTGTTTTTCAGCATGGCATGACTTATGTTGAAAATGTATCTGAGTAAAACGATCTGTCACATGTCATTTATGGGGTAATGAAGACAAAACTAAAGAATAATAGCTGTCTTAGCTGAGCTGCCAGTTGAAACATTTCAAATCAGAAAGCTGAGGTATACCAAACAAGTGTGTGATCCACTGTCAAACAGCAGTTATTAGAGATGTCTGCTGCATTCTCAGGTCTATTCTGATTGCTGTGCTCTTCTTATTCTGGAATATAAAAACACTGATGCTACAATTTTCATGTTGAGATATTTTTCCACATAGCCATTCTCAGATATCTATCACACAAAATAAAAATGCAACACATACAGAAAGAAACATGAAACACAGATACTTGTTTCTTCTCACTATATTAGAAAGCGATGTTTATTTAACTTCATCTTTACATACACACATACACACACACACACACACACACACACACACACACACTCACACAGGAAACTGAGGAGGACTTATGAGGAATCGCTCGCTCAGTGATGAGGAAAGCCACCCTGATCACTGAGGACCCCTCATACCCACTTCAACAGACTGCCATCAGACAGACTGCTATGAACAATATAAAATAAGCACTGTAGCGTGTTGCTATTTTTGGATGTGTGTCTTTTCTTATGTGTTCAACTGTATGTTTTTATGTGAAGTATGTGCCTATTTAACCCTATCAAAGACGAATTTCTGCCACCATTTTTGGGGAAGACAATAAAGCTTTATCTTATCTTATCTTAGAAGTGCACTTCACTTCATAGTTCATTACACTACAAATATGATCATAAAAATCTAATGAAAGGTCATAGCTTTGACTCACCATGCCCTTTAATGCACGTTTATCAAAAGTCCATTAATTAAATTCACATATTTTGCCAATAGTTAAATAGCTATATTTATAGATTCATAAAGTAGGCTACTATTGAATTATGATGTTAACTCTTCTTCAGTTTAGGCAGTGTGTTTGTAGGAAGTGGTTCTACAAAGTCATTCTGGGAAATGTAGGAAAACATTGAGAGAGAAACAGATTGTAAGTTGACTGTAGTCTGGTACACATCCACAAGATATTTGTTCACATTAAGGGATTGTGTCAACCAGCACCAAGAAAGATGAAATATGTCATTAACAGTACGGACCACTAGATGTCCTCATAGTCACACTAAATAAATGAGAGGGAGGGAGCGCATGTTCAAATGCTGTAGGAAATATCAAACCTAAATCTTGATTCAGCATGAGGGCCAGCAAACTGTTAACAGCAAAGAAGCTGCATGAGGAAGTGTTTATAATATCCGTGTTACTGATGAGAGGTGAGGTGATTATGGGAAGAGGGCAACAAAAGCTGAGTCAATGCTGACAGTGATTCAATCATTGTACTCTATCAGCTGCTCCTCACATGATTCCAACTGCAGGAAACACCATTAACAGGTCGCTTGATGACTCAAATGACTTCTATAAAAACATTCTTTGCATGACTTTTTTGATCATGTCAATAAAACAATAGCTTCACATTTTGCATCGGGTGACTCCACCAGTAGACATGCAAAACAGACTAAAATCAGCGTCCGGAGACAGACGAGTTATGTAATAGCAGCGATATGTCTTTCGCTTTTGACTATTGAGTAGTTTGAAAGTTATTGTAAGGATGGGTTTCATGACAATATTATTATTATTATTATTTGAAGTGAAGGAAGTAGATAGATTTGTACTAAGGTTTGTTAACAGCGAGAAAACCTCAGTTCCCTGACCGGGAATCGAACCCGGGCCGCGGCGGTGAGAGCGCCGAATCCTAACCACTAGACCACCAGGGACTAGTGAAGAAGTGACACATGCTAATCAATCTCTCAATATACAAGACTTCCATTAATAAAATGTGATATAGTGTATATTGTAACAAATGCAAACATTGTTTAATGTTACAGTAAACCTCCAGCTTCCAACTTGGATAATTTTACACACTGCACTTTTTAATGCTACTACTGTAGTATTTCATGTTGGCCTATATTATTAATTTCAATTGTACAATATACCTATAATATACATATGTAATCCCTTTTACTTTAAATCTGTGCAATAACAATATCACCTCTGATATATTATCACTTAATACCAATATTACGCTTACTCTTAATGTTACAATTTTACTTTATTATTTTTTTCATTGTTATTGGGGTTTTTTTTAATCGTTTTTCATACTTATCATTTATTGGTTTTTTATGCTATACTATTTTACTGTAATAATGCCAATTTCACCATTGTGGGACTATTAAAGGAATATCTTATCTCTTTTTATCCCATCTTAAAACAAACACTTCACGTAACAAAATGACAATGAGAATTCATATTTGATCATGTCATTACCTTATATTCAAAAATCTAAATCTATCATAATTGTCACTAAACCCAGCAGCTCTGTGTAGGCCTATATATTAAACAGCATCTAATAATAACGGGTACAAAAATGCTCACGTCAACCAAGTGTGAGAAGCATGGATCAGATCTAGGCACAGGGCGGAGGACAGGTAAACACACACATATCTCACAGCTGGAGGCTGTCACCTTTCTACATCTACTTAATCATTCGTGTGCAAAAAGTTACAAGAGGTCAGGGCTGGCCAGGAAATAGACCCGCCATTTTCCTCCCAAACCTTCAGTCCATTTAAACGATGATTTAAACCCAGCAGGGGGAGGCGCTGTAAAAAACACTGGACAGTTCAGCGTGGGAACCAAAGAAAGCGAGAACCAAAGCCGCGTCAAGTTGCCCACACTTAACCGCAACAAAACCGGAAGTGACATAACGGACTCAAACAAAGACTTGAAAACAAAGGCTTGGTTTTAAATATTAATGATATCATCTCTGTCTTGGTTTGTTTCTAAGTTGTATTTATGATTAAATGATTGAATGTTAACTTCAATAGATATGTATTTGTAAGCATTCACTTTTTGCAGCTGCAACAAATCAGTTTTGTCCGTAGCTTAATTTTCAGAAATATTTTCGGAGACTGAGTTGTCAACACCGAGCATCTTAATTACTGCATTTTATAAGTTGTCGTAGTTATCCTCTTTTATTCCCATCTACAGAGAACGTTTGCCTGCATCCAATTTAATAAAAATACACTCTAACAATGTCTATCTCTAACAACGTCTCACTTTTATGTTGAAAAACCTATCCGGAAGAAGCTTTTATTTTTATTCTGTCTGTCTGGCTCCGGTATGTAAGAAAGACTTGTACGGGAAGAGGAGAGCAGACCGTAGACGTGTAGGATCGATTAAAAGACTGGGTTCGTATTTTACACTCATAAGATATGTTTAATAATTACTGCACTTTCAGTATTTTTCTCTAAAGTTGTGTGGGTGAATGTGTCTCATTTGTTAGCTCACTAGCTAACATACAAGCGATATATAATAACGGCAGCCGTCGTCTCATTATTTCTCTCTCTCTGTCTCTCTCTCTCTCTCTCCCCCTCTCTCTCTCTCTCTCTCGTCTCCACTGTCGTCAGGTGGCACAGAGCTTTTCTGAAGACCGACACCGTCCACAAAGGCCAGGCTTTATTCCGCTGGATTTTGGAAAACATTTTTGTTACGGTGACCGTTTATTTGAGCTGATAAAGGATGTCTGGACAGAGCATTACAGACAGGATAACCGCCGCTCAGCACAGTGTCACCGGCTCGGCGATATCCAAAACTGTGTGCAAGGCGACCACACATGAAATAATGGGCCCAAAAAAGAAACATTTGGATTGTGAGTATCTTCATATGTTTGCTTATTGGTATGTCTTTGTATATTAATTCGCCCTCTTTATGAGTGAACGTCGGAATGTGGACGCTGTGTGTGGCTGCGAGGCCTGCAGAAGTGTAACGTTAGCCATACTGTGGGAGTCTATTATTGAATACAGATAGACGAGTTTCTATGGGCATTCAGTGTATATTCATATATAACCCATTCATCTCAACCCAGGTAGCAAATTAGCCACGCTAGCTTTAACCAGTTTGACCTGACGAGCTATTTTGCTAATAAAATCCATAGTGTTAGCTGGTCGGACCCTTGTTAATGCTAAATCTTTGTAACGCCAAGGCTTGAACTTTTTTTCCTTTGAAATGATTAACCACATTCTCCAGACAACCACTGTATTAACCGGAGCAGTACACATACCTACATATCTGAGGAGGAAACTGTGTGGTTGGCTAATCCCAAAAGAGACTAACCTCAATACAAACATATTGAAAGAATAATTCAACTGAGGAATTCGAAAAGATTTCATTGTGTACAATAATACTGTAAGCCCACATTGTTATGAGTCAAGCTTAATTGGACATTTAACTAACCAGGAGAACTTTCCTACATATAATGGTCTTTAAAACACATAATATAGCAGGTAAAATGACACTGAATTGGAGACAGTTGTCACTTTACCTTCATTGACTACTATTGACTCCTCCTAACATGAGACTTAAGGTTAAGTGTAGTAATAAAAGTATTGCCAGTAAAGCATGCTGTGCTTTTGAAATGTATTCCAGGGTACTGACCTCACCTGAAGCTTCACAAGGGAAAGGCCAGCAATTACTGCCTGTTGAGTCAATTGTTGTTTGAGGAAGTGGTTTTAGGCTTGTGGACATGAACACAGCTTTTTATCAAGAGTACATAAGCAAATGAATGTTCATCAGCGTCATTCCTTTTGTTTCAGGACGAGTTTATTTTGCTTGCCGAGGTGTTTATTAGGATATCAGCTGGATGAATCCAGGAGTTATTTTCTTAAAGTGCCTTTTTAGAGAAGTTTGCCTTCCCACGTTTTTCACCTCTCATGTTTAGAGTCTTTATCTTTCCCAGACATTCACGCCGCTATCAAGGGCTTCCAAGTTAAACCGATCATATGTTAGGCGTTTTCCTAATGTGGCCAAAATCAATACAATTGGAATATCTGCTGTCATTTGTGATCTGACCGTCTCTGTGATTTGTCTGCAGTCTTAATTATTGTCTCGCTTGGTATTTTTAATCCAGATTCACATGTTCAGCCGTCTGTCACGATAGCTCTGATTGTCAGACTGGCTCGTAGTTTTAAGGACACCGAAGTTGAGCTGTAACACCAGAAGGAAGGAAAAAAGTAGTTTTAATGCAGTGCAGGAATGAAGCCAGACCACACAACAGCAGCATGATTTTACAACTCTGTATGCTCCATGCAACTTCCTTTTGGCTCGAGTGAATATGTTGAGGAAAGGGCACTGTTTGCATAGACTAACTGATAGAAAAATTATGACAGGACAGCACACACACACTCTCTCTCCCCCTCCTCCTCTCCCTCCCTCTCTCTCTCTCTCTCTCTCTCTCTCTCTCTCTCTCTCTCTCTCTCCTCTCTCACTAATCATTCTTTAAAAAATTCATACTTGGTTTGAAATTGGAAGTTCGTTGACCAAAAGTATATTGCAGTTGTCATCTGGTCATTTTGACATCGGCCTTTCAGCGTCTTGAGTTAACTCTGTGCTACGTCCAGCTGTTTGTGTACTTTGAAACAGCTGCTGCTCTCCATGAGGTAGAAACAAGTGAAAATACTCCACACATACATTGTGTTTTCAAAACGGAGGCGGTATGTTGGCACTTAAGGTCTCAATTTCATTAGCTGTGACAATTTGTAGCCCTGCAGGTATTTTCTAACTGTGTGTATCACTCATCTTTCACAACTAGTTTTTTTTTTTCCTCTTTCCATTCTGATATGTTTTTCTCCCTTCAGGGACACACTCTCACAATTTTTTTGGCCTACTTCTATGTGTATTTGCAGATGAAATGAGGCACACTGGGCGACAGCGCCTAGCAGCACTTTGGTCAACAAACAGCAAACATGCAGTGTGGAGCTATGATGCAAATTGGACGTTGCGCTGAATTTGAATAGAAGCCATCAGTCAGACTAACCATGTCACACACAAAGACATATTTATCCTCCAGTATTCTTCCAACATTTGGCATGATCACTAAAAATAAAGAATGACTATGGTGAGAAGCTGAAGAATAGTTAAGATAAGTTGTGTATTGTGTTGTGTTGTATTGTTTGGCTCAGTTACACACACAGTGGATTGCTCAGCTCAGAAAGCCCCTTGGCACCGTGTGGAATCCACTTCCATTCAGCTCCCTATTTTTAGGATTGGCTCAAACTAGGAGCTCCATGTTTGATGTTGAAACATATGGGTTTACAGCTGATAGAGTATGTCTCATACCCCGGTCACCTTCCTGATTCCCAGATAACCAGATGATACGTGGCTCTTGAGTGGGAGCTGCGGGGACTCTCACTTAGGTCTGAGGTATTTAAAGAGGTCCTGGAAGGTGCACTTGTGTTTTCGGAGTTTCCTGAGTTAGCCTGATATAGCTGCGATGTGAGGAGCTGCTTGTCAGTGTGTTCCTACTGTCTGGACTGCAGGTGAGATATGACCCTGTGTGCAGTCTGCATGGAGTTTGCATTGGAGCACAGTTAACATTCTTCAGCACTGGTACGCTAGATAAACTCATTCCCATCACTTTAAAGAGAGTGTGCAGTTAGCAGACGCACACACACACACACACACACACAGACACACACACACAGAAACAGAGAGGCTGAACAAATCACCCTGCGCTGCCAGCCAAGCCTTATTTACTCCCATGTTTGCTTAAAGTGAGTGTGAAATGACTTCTGGGAACATTTTCACTGAGTGTTTGAGTGTAGTTTACACTCCAGCAGTGTGTATGAAACTACAGACTTTTAGACGTGCGTTCTTTGTAACTGCACAGTTATGTAATGGACGCTATTTCCTCCACTGAGACTTGCTGTTGAAAATTGGGCAGCCGGAGTGCATGGCAGCTTGGGTCCAGGTTAATTGCCATTATGTAAAGTCCATTACACGATGCCGTTTAACAGCTCAAAGGTTTCTCATGAGGTAACGAGTATACGGAGTCAGCAGTGGCTGTGAACCTTTGATTCTCACATAAACATATTGAGAGAAGGAAGATTTTTGTAGGTGCCCTGTTATGTCATTTGCTTCAAAGTTCATTATTTAACAGGTGTGTGTGTGTGTGTGTGTGTGTGTGTGTGTGTGTGTGTGTGTGTGTGTGTGTGTGTGTGTGTGTGTGTGTGTGTGTGGATACTGGAGCCACTCTGTCTTTGCGGTGGGAGAGGCTAGGTATTAAATGTAGACTTTCTGTGTCATCAGTCATTTTATATTATTGTTGTTCATGTTGGGGATTTTCTCGATGCTGCTGATGTAAACTATAAATAGAATCTATGACTTTTTTTTAACATTGTGGTTAGTTGACACAGAAGCAGTGACGTGTTGGAGCAGCAGAAGTGTTCTGCTTATTCTGATAACAGTGACTTTAGAGAAACATCTCAGGCACAAGCAATACTCATCAAGCACATCCTCCTCAGTGATTGTAGTCAGAGTGATTAGAGGTTTATCAGAAGTTATACACCTCCAACATGACGTCTGCACCACTTCCTGTTCTAGGCTGGTAAGCAGTGTGTGTTCTGCTGATAGGTGTGTATTTGATATGCTCGTTGTACCATCCTGACTCATTAATAGGGTCGACCCATACTGGATTTTTAGGGTCATTGTGGATACAGATATGGGGGAGTAAAACAATTCCAATATCAATATGTTGGCATGAATTTTTTATTTTTTGCAGTGACACATTAAATGTGGTTATCACTTTTGACAAAGATATGTAATGATTTTTTAAAAATCTTTAAGTGATATTAGTGAACAGTGTAAGAAACTGCAAAAACAAATTTATCAAAATTGATTGTTTAAAAAAAATATGTATAGCATTTTATGCATAGGCTATTCTATTTAAGTGATAAGAATTTTTTTAAAAGTATCGACACAAGGAACATAAAATAATTGAAAAAGATAATTAATGAACAACAAAATAATTGCAATACAAAATCTTAAAGTGAAATACATACAGGCGGATAATACCAGTGTGAGGCTCTACTGATTAATAACCATTCAAACAGGTGCCAGCGATGTGCTTCAGTGTGCATGCATTGACTGGCTGCACAGTGATGATGTTGAAGTCTCCTCTCATCCATCTGTGGTTGACCCATTTCTTCAGTGTTTGCAACAGATTGGCACTCATGAGGTTACTAGGTCTCACCCACACCCCCTGACCCACATACATATCTCTATCTGGAGCTTTAAGTTCTCCTTCAACTCTCACCTGTTTTGGAGGTTGATTTGTGGTGTAGTGTTTTTGCATGGCTCTCTGAGACTGTCTGCGGTTGCACATTTTTCTTGCGTGAATATATTTAATATCAGAACCTGGGTTTATTGATTTGCAGAAATGATGGATATTGAGAAAGATTTGAAGAGATTCAGTGAAATATGAATTTTCTTGTTAATGAAACAGAGGATTTATAAGTGTTAGGAGAATGTTATTTTGTAGTAAGTATGCACACTGTTCACATTCTGACTCATTAGTTTCTACACTTAATTCACATGCATATCTTCTATCAGTCATTAATAAACACTTAATTAGTCCTGTTTGACTAAAGGACATTCACTATCACTGCTGCATCTTCAAGGTAAATATTTTCTAGTATGTGCAACATCATTCAGTCAAACTTTATTTATACAGCAGGTTTCATACTAATACGAGAGGTAGTGTTTAGTTAGCTGACCATGAAACATAACAAGTGTCAACATACAGAAAAGGAAAAAAAAAAAGAATGTTTTAAACAATTTCAATAAAACAAGTAAAATAATTAATAAATGAGAAAAGAGAAGGTTTGTTAAAGGTTAGAGTGAAAACTAGGCAAAAGAGAGGTTTGATAAAAGCTGGGCTAAAACTAGGTGAAATTTTAAAAAAGCAACAAAAGAAACACAAATAGAATAATTGAATAATTAAAAAAAAAGTAAAATATCAAAAGTAAAACATTAAAATAGAATAAAAACAGTTGCAAATGTGAGCGTGAACAGTATGTAAGGGTTAGAGGACAGAGCAGGACTGGTCAGACTTTGAGTTGTGTTTATTGATTCATCTATCTTATTTGAGCGTGTTGACTAAAGCAGTGGTAGAGACTGTGTTGTGATGAAGATATGAGCTGCTCTCATATCTCTGATGGTGTCATACGTTGTCTGGGTGCTGGTGTTTGTTGTCTCCTGGCTGTGTTTATCTGTACATGATCCACACTCTTACCTGTGCATCTGTACCTTTGCACCCTGCCTCATAGTTTCACCCTCCTCCCTCCCTCTCTCCCTCCCTCACCCCATGAATGCAGAGCCACACAAGGAAACATGTGACTGCAGTGGCATCAAATAACGAAAAAAAAAAAAAAATCGTGTCTGGCTCTGTGTCCACCGGCTGAGCTGAATGGAGCCCACTGTGACTGTGAGAGGCCTGACAGCACCTTCTTATAGCAGACACCTGTCTGTCACCTGATCCCTTTACCAAATCAGTGTTCACTTTTATGAAATATGAAGTGTGTTTCCTTCCAGCTCTGGTGTACTTTCAGGGGTTGTTTCAGAGTAAGTGGATTGTAAGGGTTTAGACATTTCTCGCAGCAGGAAGTGTTCCTGTAGTTCCTAAGGCAAACTTCACATGGTGGAGGGTAAAATGCTAACAGGAAGTCATTACATAACTCCAGCTCCTTCCCAGAGTACAAAGCAAAGTGGAGCTGATCACATGTGAGATTGGTGGGGGTAGACTTCTGATGCATTTCCTGCTAATTATACCACTGATTACAAGTACACACGATCCCAGCAGCGAGCCCTTCACAATGGAATGCCCTCCACACGCCAGACATGTCATCATCATGTTATCTTAAGATCCCCTGATGCATCCAACTTAGAGAAGTTCTCGGGCGTTCTCCAGACAAGGAAGTGCCCATATTTTAGAGAAGCTGCCAAAGTAAAAGCTTAAATTAAAGTCAGAACCAGTGTGTCATAAAGCAGCCGTTTGTACCGCACATCACTAATTAAAAGTCAGCGAGTGCTTGTATATGGTGTGTATGTTTCACTGGTATCCACTGATCTTTTTGAAGCAGCTTTACGTGACATACGGCGGGCTCCTTTTCATGAAGCAGATGCACTTGAATCACAGAAAGCTCTTAAAGCCGACCCGTAATGTATTTATTGGACTAATTCATACAATAAGAGCGTATTTAATTTAAAATGAAGGCTTAACATCTGCTGGTTTGATTTGCCACTAGAGAGATGGAGATCACAGGAGAATGACGCTGCTTTCATGTGGCCACTGATTCATATCATAACACTTAACAGATGCAACAGTTCCTTAACATGTAAAGTATGTCTTCAAGCAAGGGAAGCAAACTTGTATTTAATGTTTTCAACCACTTGACAATCACTGACTCATTCTGTAAGTTGACCATTAGGAGTCACATCACAGTAGATGTAATCTGAGTCATGTGTTAATACATATGGCTCGGTGATGAATGAGAGGTACAAGATGATCACTTCAAAAATATGTGAACTAGTTTTAAAAGCAGCATAAGGTTTGTTAAAATGTACCTTCAGTATTTTAGTTGGTGTGTCTTTTGAAATGACATTTTCCTGTATATAATCAGATTTCTGTGAAAAAATACTAGTTACACCAATTGATAGTAGGTTGCATCACGTCATTGACCCATATGCAAACATGGAATGCTAATCAGCACATGAGACAGATTTGAACTGAACGATAACTGAAGGTCACTGGGAATACAGTCTCTGATAGATTCTATGTATCAGTTGAACTTTGTCTGTTTTTACTTTGTACATTTACATTTTAAAGTATTTTGTCAATATTGCACAGGACATATCCTAAAACGCAACATATTTTTTTCTCAATGAATTTGACAAATGATGTAAAATTTGTTCCAAGCAAAGTGGATCATCCTTATCCCACATTTTAGTTCACATTTATTTTCCTGTATATAATCAGA
>JANJYP010060098.1:0-24252 GCA_024605115.1 Rastrelliger brachysoma
TGATGTGAATGTGTGTGTGTGTATGTGTGTGTGTGTGTGTGGTTGAGGTTTCTTCTTATAAGGGTCAGATAACAGGGACAGTTAGTGATCAGTAGCTACTCACTGAACATTATCCAGGCTAGTAATTGTTCTTGCATCACATATGTGCAACTGTTACCACCTAAATGTATCTCACAGCAATGAGTAAAACACCTTTAGTGACCAATAGGTGTTTTAAGATATCTTGCCTGTGAGCTTGTTGAAGTACAATCCATCTGTAGTGTATGAACAAACACTAACAAATTTATTTAAAAAATGACCTTACTATAACATGCATTTTCTGCCTAAAAGTCATGCCCCCTATATGGAAAGCTTCTATGTTATTTTTATCAGGAATAATCTGTGTATCTATCCTTGTACCTGATCTGAATTCATAATACACCAGGTTAGTAAGTGAGATCAGGTTAAAGAGTGCTGAGCCATGTTAAACCACTGCAACACAGGAGCATGCATCATGTCCACGCATTAATAAAAGGCAACTATGCTATCATTATAAACACCATACGTGCCCAGGCTTCACTTCCTGGCTGCTCTAATAGCTAACTGGTCAAGGGTGATTTATCTGATAAACTGCTTTTGTGTTCCACAAGCCTGAGAGATGGTTTAGCTTAGCCTAGTCTGCCATAATGTGCTTTATAAATACAAAAACAAATCGTTGCCTAGGGAAGAGGAAAGATGTAGCTTGTATATTTGTGTTGGGTGGGGTGGGTGTAGGTCAAATTGTATCCTCTAGTGCCTTAGGGGGAGACAGGAAAAGCCTGAGTTATAACTCTTCCATCACCTGCCTTTTGCCTCCCATGCATTACTCAGGATATAGCGCAAATTGCAGCCGGCATCCATTAGTTCTTTTCAGGGTTAATATTGATGTAGATATCATTCCTATCTGCTGTGTCATTTATTTGAAATACTATGTGCGAGGAGTAGCTCCGGCAGTGAATCAAATCAATTGATAGAGCAGTTAGCCTTGCAGCCTGGGCTGCCTGGGAGCTGCCGAGCGAGCATGAAATATTATGGAGATTGTTCTTTAAAGTGATCTCTTCATCATCATTTGTCTGCAGCCTGGGCGATCCTATCCCCCACTGCTGCGTTCCTCTTGGGCACCAGCTGTCATAACTAAATCAGCCGGATAATGCAGTCGTGCGCACAGTTCTAACGCATGCTCTCGCAACACCCACCTTCGCCCCCACCACCAACCCACCACCTCCCTCTTCTGCTCCCTTCATCCCCTCACTGCCGCAGCCACACATGTCAAGGAGCATCCAGAGAGTCGCTCATCACCGCCACTGATGACCCTCCTCTCTGGGGCCTGCTTGTTTATGTCATTTCCTATGTGTGGGGCTGCTAGTTCATGTCACCCTCTGTAGCAGGGGAGGGCACGCCTGCTGTTTTACTTCATGTTTGGCTGCTTGTGACAGGCAGAGCAGTACCACAGAGCTCAGTGACAGTCCTCCTGGATGTTATGACAGCGAGTTGAGCTGCCAGTCTGCACTATGCTGTAAGTGAATATGATGGAGACAGTTTTTATGGCGCTCTTCACAGTCTGTTAGCATGCGGCTGGATGACTGTTTTTACTGCCCATAAATGGAGTGGCGTGCATATTTTCTGAGTCATTAGGAGGACAGTCAGGAGACATACTCAGAGGGAGACGAACGCTACTTAGGTCAGGCCGTTTACCATTGTAAAAACCTCATCACCAAGCCTCTCAGACTGATGTAAACTCTTACTTGGAGAGCATTTCCATATGTCAGTGAGAGATGAGATGAGAGGACATCTTCAGTGACAGGGCCCGAAGGATACATAGCCCCAGAGGAAAAAACTGCATTATTCAGTGTCAGGACACCCAGTGCCAGTCGTGCCATCCTGATCAGTGCTTCATAGCCTACTGATATTACAGTTAACACACTCTGGGTATGAGACAGTGCCATGCTTAAGTGAACATGCTTCCAAATTACTGCAGAGAAGACAGATTGTATGCATTCACACAATTTGAATGTTGTTGCCAGGGCTGTTAAAGAGTCAGCATGTATGTAAGAATTGCTAAAGAAAACATATATTCTTGACCCTGACCATTTAAAAAGAAAAGTCTGTTTCCACCCCAGCACACACATGCATATATTTACACCACCCCAAAAACTGAACAAAGCCTGGATATTATTCCCTGTCAAAATAGTATCAAGTCATACATTCATACCAATTATCTGCTGATAAAATAGGCATCTATATTGTTGAGACAATGATGTCAGACTACAGCCCGTTACATTTATATTTTCTAAACAAGTCACTCTGAGCAGGCTGGGCAGGCAGTGACATCTGCATGACTCTTAGTCAGAGGAACAATGAGGCTTCTTAGCAGAGAACAGAAACGCTATTTGTCACTGTACGCTGATAAAATTCATACAAGGGCATTGTATGGGTCTGAAAATGGATGTTAAATCCATTAATCAAAGACAGATGGATTATGTGCACTATGGGTTATGTCCTGTTGCTTACTCTAGGAGATACAGAGGTTTAAAAGGCCATGGTGTGTACGTGTATGTATGTGAGTGTGTGTGCACTTATGTACATGTGCACTTGTGTGTGTCAGTTCCCAATGAGTGATGATGACCACTGGCCCACCATATTGATCAGGAGAGCTCGAGGAGCGGTGTGAGATGGATAGCCACACACCAACAGCACAAACATTTCTCCATAGAGTAAAACACAGCTAGCGAGAGAAAGTTCACGTGTAGCTGGGCATATTTACAGTGTTTAGGTTTTGTTATTGTAATTTCTTTTTTAGCATATGATTAAAAGCAGCAAGATCAAATCAAAACAAGGAGGTATGCATGATGCTTAAAAAAGAAGAAATTAAGGAGGAAAAAGGGATCAAGCAGGGTGCAAAGAATGCCAGGGTTAATAAAAATAATGGTTTAAAATACCACTGAGACCACCCATCCTAAAAATGTCAGTTATGCACTCACGCCATCGTAAGATACTGTTGGCATATGTTATGCAGATGTAACCATAGCTGAAGACCTGTGTTATAGGACTAAGCTGAATTTTGGCTCCATTTCAGCAACAGCAACCAGACAGAGCAAAACGTGTTAAAATATAGAATTTTGTACTGGTAAACAAGTGAAAAGTACTTTTGATCACTAAACCATGATGAATGTGTAGTTTTCACATATTTTTAAAGTGGATTTTTACTTCCTACTATGTCGTTTAGCTTCAGGATTTTGCCTGAAAGGAAAGTCGGCATGTATATAATAATACAGAACAAGTATATTGGGCAATCACCAGGCTGCCGCACCAGCTTGTGTTGGGTTTATGACTTATACTCCAACACCAGCTGAATACCATCCCCGCCCACTTTCCCAGTTCTGATTGGACAGGTAGATGCAAGGAGTGTGTTGCTTCTCCCTGCAATTTTCCACAGATTCAGCAGAAAGTATTTTATAGTGCATTTTTTTTTGTCTCACCAATCCAAACAATGTGTGTGTGCTCCATACCGTCATACACATGGCTCTGGTTTGGCTTAGCAAAGTGGATTTCTCTCTCTTTCTTCCTGTGGTTATTAATTATACAGATATTGTTCTGGCGCAGAATGTAAGAGGGCTGCTAGATAGCTTTGGAGGTCCATCTAAAGTCTGACTCTGAAGTTTAATTTCAGCACTGGACTTTAATATCCCTCTGCGTGGTCCAAGTGGTGCTCTGGTCTGTCTCTGTCGGCTGTACAGTCCTGGGACATGCGGTGCTCTGGCAGAGGGGGAACAGCCAATGTAGGACGGCCTCTCATAGCTCCCTGGGGGCAGTTCTTTGCAAACTACACTACAAATTACACAGTGGGTTGCTGTGCACCCCGAGCCAGTGTAAACAACAACACCATTTCCCCTCTTGTACTATGAATCAAACTGAACTTATATGACCTATGTCTGAGTCCACACCCATACTTTGTACGCCCCCCAAACCCTTTTAATGACACACCTACGTAGTAGTGTTCAGCCCCGAGCGAGCTTCCTCTCTCCTCCCCCTCCCACTGACTTCATTCATGAAAACTCCTCCTCCCTATGCCCCACTGCTCTCAGTGTGTCACACTCTGCAGCTGTTTCATTTTAGGAACCGGGGACTCCAGAAGTTTGCCTCGCAGCCGCCACACTGCTCTCAGAGCCAATTGGAAACCACAGCCAATACTTGTCCGAAGTGCTCTGGCAAAGTTAAATATAGAGCCCCTCAGTTGTTGTAAGAGATTTAATAAATTCCTCCTTCAAAGTTTGCATAATGCGCTCTGGTTTTAAAGACCAAAGTCCCCTCACTTGTTATTTCCCAGGCCTATTTGTTGATCTCTCATTGCTGGAATATAGCATTTCAGTAATGGTCTGCTGCAAACCAGCTGATGTGTTTAATAAACTTTACTGTGCCTCAGTCTGGGAGCTACCTCCCACTTAGTTACAGACACTGAGGAAGGCAGCAGGCCATAGCAGTGGAGAATGATTCATTAACACTGCCTTAATATGTTATTCAGCAATTAAATGATCACAGTATGTAAGCTATAATCACTAACCTATTAGTCATAGCTTGAAATGTTTATCATCATTTTAAAAAATCTGGAAAAAATAGTCCTTTGATGCATTTTCTGTATATTATAAAGCAGTATGGAGTACATTTAAAATCTGAAATAAAATGTACTCTTAGCCACATAACTGTTCCGTTAAGGCATTTTATTTATTCTGATTAAATGAATGATAATGAACAATATTCTATAAATAACTTTTAATAACATTCCAAACATGTCCTTACATAATACATCTATGATGTCCTTTAATGCATCACATATTTTACAAGGACAAGTTTCAGCAAAATAATCTGAAAGAAACCAAGTGGTCAGATTGGTCCAAGATGTGTTGTGCAGTCATGTATCAGTTGCCATGCCAACTCACGTGGTAAACAGGAAAATGTAGCAATCACCATTGTTTTCAGCAAGAAAATAAAACATTGGTGAAAACAATTGTGATTGCTACATTTTACCAAAAATACCACTAAACAATTTTCTTACTGACAGCCAAAATATGCCTGCAAGGTATTTACATTTTGAATCAAAATCCTAGCTAATTTTACCCTTCAAAAAATGAAAAATACAAATGCAAATACGAACAGCTTGTCATTTATTTTCAGGATGCAACTGGTGTTTAATTGTCAGTAATATGATGGCATATAATAAATAGAAAAAAAGGGTAGAATTTCATTGCACAACAGTAAAACAGATATGACTTAAGATATGACTAAGTATAATATATTTATGTATTTTGTTTTGTTTTTCTTTGAATTGTGGTAATCACCAACGGAAAGTCACAGTTCACTTTACTTTAAAGTCTTACCTGTGTACTTATTACCTTCCGTGATCTGGGTTCTTTCTCTGAACATGTAAAAGTTATGCTTTCATCATTTTCAGAAACTCTTTAAAAACCTGCAACCATGGCAGCACATATGGACACATCCTCAGATATCAGTAATACTTGGCAAACTGGCAGAGTCCTCCACCAATATGCGTACCAGCTGCGGGCCCGGCCTGGCAGTGTGCTCTGCTTCAGACAGAGGGGGCTCTGTGGTGGAGGTCTGTGTCACGCCATCAGAATGTGTGGCAGTGTGCTGTGGGTCCTGAGAAAAGAGCCTGGAGTTCTCTATTATCAGCTGGGCTGATAACAGCATGGAAACACTGAGGCCAGCAGGAAAGACATGCAGGGATCCTTCCCAGAGCTGGCCACTGTTCTCTTTTCACTGCCAATAACTCTTGACACGGCTGGTGTTGAGAAAATCTATTGCCAGTCTGTTAGCAAAGAAACTGGTGCATGAATGCAGGTTAAGGAGACTCTGTGGGCAAAAGTAAAAGCCTGTGGTCAAAAAAGAAAGCATGATGTTACAAAGCCACATGTTGCAACCACTTCAGAATTTTGCTTGTATAATATGGCAAATCAATTTTGAAAAACAAATATTTGAAATTTTAGCAACTCACATTTGTCCTTTTATCTATCATTACAAAATTCTAAATGCATTATTATGAATGTATTTTTTAAAAATATGCTTTTTGGTAATGTGTTTTATATTTTTATATATTAACTACATAACTGTAACTGTATATTTGTGTATATATATATTTGTGTGTGTGTGTGTGTGTGTGTGTGTGTGTGTGTGTGTGTGTGTGTGTGTGTGTGTGTGTGTGTGTGTGTGTGTGCGTGCATGTGTGTGTGTACATGTAATTTTAAAAATATTATTAAACAACATTTGGTAAATAGAACAGAACTCACTGACTCACATTCAACTCATTGGGGTCAAGCAGCTTGATGTGAACATCAGTGAATTAATAGGATGTGTTCACTCGCCACGTGGAAAAACAAGCCCCCCACCCCCCCAAATCCCACACCCCAGTTCCTCTATCCCCAGCGCCACATTAACTTGTGGAGAGGAGCCGAACAAAACGCCCCTCTGCTCATCTCCCCTCCCGTCTCTTCCTTCTCAGAGGGGAAGAGTGCAGATGTGAGGAGGGTCAAATAAATAGCCGTGATTCAGTCGCAGTTCCACTCTGACATCCACTTAGCCTCAGGTTCCCTCTGCCAGCAGCCACCTGTTGCTCTTCTTTAAACACTGCCTGGTGAAGAGGAAGTCCTCTCATGTGGAACTGAGTCCCCCCCCCCAGTACGCTCCCAAGAACTGTAATGAATTAAATAAAATTGTACAGGGCCTCAGCCTCCACGTCATTTGGGCCTTTTACATGCTTCAGAATTATGCAGACAGAAAAGGAGAGGAAAGGGGAGAAAGAAAGTGGAGGGGGCTGAGAGAGACAGAGTAAGATTTAACCATGTGGCCAGATGCTAAGGCCATCAGGCCTGTGTGTGAACAGAGAGACAAGAAGGATCTACTGAACAGATCTGGATATAAAGTAGCAGGATACAGACATCTGGTATGATTTTGCGCTGTAAAGCAAGGTCAAATAGGAAAAGAGAAAAACATGCACGTTTCATTTACTTTGACTAGTTTAATTAGTATAACTAAAATGCACATTTTCATAGATTTTAAGAGTGAATTGACATATTTATAAATGAGTGGCTTGGCACTAAGTAATTTGCATAAAAGGAGAATATTATTATGTGATTGGATACAGACTGCTGTTATCAAACTGGTGATACCTCAGTGGGGCAGCAGCCTCTCAAGCTGCTCGGCCTCCCTGTGACAAAATGCAGAACAATGGTCTTAAGGTTATTTTTCATGTCAAGGTTTTTATAGATGTGCTCTGACTTTAGGAAACTTTGTACCAGTAACTTCAAATTACTTAAAATGCTCTTTTGATCAAACCTAATTAAACACAAGGCAATTATCAAAGTGAAATTAGCAACATTTAAATGCACCCATTTACTTGATTAAAGTTAGATGATGAGAGTGAGATAAGTGAAGACCAATACTTAAGGAGATGAAAGCAATAGGTCTAGATATTGGGTGTCAGGTGAAGCGCACACAGACTATAAGTGGGACTGTGGCAAAAAAAAAAGAAAGAAAAAGAAAAAAAAGGACCAGCAGGTAAATAAATGAAGAGCGATGACCACGTCACATCCTCCCGGTCGAGCTTCAGTGGGTATCGTATAAGGCTCAAAGCTTCACCTCAGAGTGTCATATGCTCCCTCATAGGCCCCGCCACAGATGCACAGGGCCTCTGGTTACAATGTAGAGAAATCCTGCCTGTTCAGACCCAGCTCTATTACTGAGGCCGGAACAAAGATTGAAGGATAACTGCTTACCTGAAGTAAATGTAGAAGTGTTGAGATTTATGGAGCTGAAATGTGTCAGAGAGGAGCTCTCTCATGTATGATGCAAGGGCTAATTATGATCCCATTAGCAGTGCTGTCGTCACTACTCCTCCTGTTAACCAGGTATTTTACCAAGTGTGCTCATGTTAACTAGCGGTTGTACAAAACAAGCACCCAGCAAGTAGAAAGTAGCCAGAGATGAGCCTGTTTTGTTACTCTCTCGTTCCTGATTGACTGGACTGCTATGCATGCTCTGCATGTGTGGGCTATTGCTACCACTAGCAGGGGAACAGTATAGCATCTGTCACCTCTTTGATATCCCCAAAGGAAAGAAAAGCAAGTCCACAGTCCATTGCCTTTACTCAGAGCAGATGTCATAAAAAAAGTCCCAGGACATTCATCCAATCAGTAGCATTTAGCAGAGCAACTCCGTCTAAGCAATAATTAGCTCAAATTGACCTGTTTCTTCCTTTCTCTCCTTGCCTCTTTCTCTCTCTCTTTTCAGGCACTGATATGAATAATGAGGCAAGGGGTTAACGGTGGGTCATGCAGAGCTCCCTATCTGCCATGTTATTTATTCAGTGGAATGAGAAATTGATCACATTATTGTGTTAAGAGGGACCTGATTCGTTATAATCAGCCTGGTATTGGCAGGCCAGGCCCGTGGGCCTCACTATTGCATTAGGAATGCTCAGGCAGCCATAGGTCACCCCTGCTCAGACCATTTTACAACTTCACGTCACCTCCCTGACCTTTTGATGACCACTGACAAAGACAAAAGAAAAGCAATATATGACGGCGCAATATTAGCTGCTGGTTGAACACAATGCATCTTCACTGCAGAAGACCACATGTCAAGGAACACAGGGACATCTCCCGCAACTATTCACGTGTGTTTGCAGACAACTAAAAACAAACAGTGTGCATGTGTGCCAGAGCTACACAGAACATTAGTAGGCCATGACCTATAAGCCATATTTCTGTCAAAAAGACTGACATTTATTAGAGAGGCAGTGCCAAGATTAGCAGAAACTCAATCATTCAGCTATTTAAAAAATTTACAATTCCGAGTAGTCGTTCGTTTGAAACGGCATTTTTCCAAATGAATGAAAAACTGTGTAAACGACCAGGTGCACTAACCTATTTCCCCCCATGGTTACATCATGCCAGCTCATTAATCAAATGAGCCCACTGCTCTGTTTGCACTAGGCCAGAACGTATTGGTTAGTGCTTGTTGATTTAACCATAACACCTCAGCACGTAAAAATGGCCTTGGATCCGAGTTTAATCTTCAACATGACTGCATCATTTTTCATTTGCATTTCATCTGCAGCCATCAACCTGTTAATTAGCTTAACATGCATTTTTTGCTCTGGCTACTGCACTTTAGCTAATGCAGTGAATCTCTGAAGGTTTTTTTAAATTTTTATTTAAGTATGTTAGTCTTTAAGGTGGTGGAAAATAAAACACATACACAAAAGACATGCACTGCACTGCTTGATATTGATTAGTTTATCAGTGTCTTAATAATTAATTTGGTACGTTCAAATGAATTCATATTTGTTGGATATATATTTTCATGCTTCTCACAACTCTGTTTTGCAAGGAAAAAATTGGCATGTTTACAGGTGCCATTTTTTTAAACAATCCATTCAGAAGATTATGTAATTTAATTCAGGTTCAAATTTAATTGATAAAATCAGGATTTCTGGGATCACTGAAGTCTAAACCATAAAGACTGAATTGACTTTTGTTGCGCACAGCTCACTGTTGTTCAAGGTAGCATTCAATGTGCACTAAAGAAGCTAGTTAAAAAAAAAGTAGACTTGTTGACAAGAGCTTAAAGGAGTCATTTATGAGTCACCATATTACCATTTTATCTCACAGTATTATTTGCTTACCACAATGTAGGCCATCTTTTGTCCACATTTGTGAAGTTTTATTTCAATATGCAGTGCTTTGAGTTTTTTTTCAAATTTTAATCTATAACTAAGATCACGCTCTAAAAGTCGTGCCACTCTACCGACAAACTTACTTTGTTTTAATTAGAATCTAAATGAAGCAACATCACCACCGCTCAAGCAAAATATTTCAGTACGTTTTCCACCTCTGGAAAACCTTCCTCACTCTTCCCTGACGCCTGCTTTCATCCTCCGACTCCCCCAGATTGCTACGGCTGTTTACAGTGAAAAACATCTGCATTGAAATTATTCCACTTCCTGAGGCTTGAATAAAATCAAGTCTCCACAAAACAACAACAGGAAGAGGGCCATTTTTACAATAGCTGTGTTTAAATATGTGCAAGAATTTGGTGACGCCTGTGAGCAGATACAGTAGATACTGTGTCAGCAGGCACCAGTGCAAAATAACACCCTATTTACACATTAGCAGACACCATGAGAAATATCAGCCTTAAAACAATATCTGTCTTTGACGTTGTTGGGCTTTTTTTTGTTTTTGTTTTCAACCTTTAACTGTTGACAAATGAGAAAAACACAGAAAAATGTTCTTATAATTGAATATTATTGCAGCATAAAATCTGGCTGTTCCACATCCTTAACAATTAAATGTGTGTAATTTAGTGTAAATCAAAACTAAACTATTATAACATTGCAATGAAACTTTTAAATTGTGTTTAAATGATGTTTTCGTCCTTTTTCTGCTCTGTCTCTAGTGCATGTCTCTTACACTGTGAGTCTACTTCCCAAGCGGACATGGAAAGAGCACTAACTGGTCAATCATTAGCCAATAGCAGCCTCTGCCTTACCTGAGGCGCTTAAACACACACAGGTTGCTCCTCAATTTTCCTTCCCCACTGGACCATGGAGAAGAAAAAAAAACACAAATAGAAATGCTGCATCTTACCTTTGCACCAAATTCTTTTAGGTTGGTACATAGATGCTTAAAACCAAATTAGACAATTTTATTGATTAAAAAAACCCAGCAACCGAGTGATGCAGAGTAAAAAAATAGAAGGTTATTTATTGACTTGATTGTAGGATAACTAAAGATTCATACAACTTATTGAAGGTGTACGCAAGGTCACTAAAGGTTTAAGGGAATATATTTAAAGACAAAAATAAGACTAAACTAATACACAGAGCTAGAAAGCTGTTAAATAATCATAAAATGGAGCAGTCTTTCCCCTGTAGTTATTTTGTCCATTTTCCAACTTCCTCTTTTTTCCTCAATTGAACCAAGTCAGCCTCAGGACATTGAGCTTCAAAGACAAGACTGCAACACTAAAAATGCTGCAGGTACTGGTCTAAACAATCCCCGTCACTCTTCACGCTGCTTGAAACTTGTTTAAAAATGTCTCAGCGTCACCCTGAAACGTTTACACAAGCAATTGTGCATGCAGAATTAATCTTACGGGCTTACAATTAAGACATTGAGGAATTTCCCTCGACATGAGATGAGGCTGGCAACCTCATTCTCTTCCCTAACAGTAGCCTTGAGAGAGTGTGTGTACATAAACCTCCTGTGGTTACTCAAATGTTGTAAACTGTATAACTAAAGCTTAGGCCTCATTCATAAGCTGTTTACCTTGTCGATAAATCACGGTGTCCCTCAAGCGACAAGTAGTGACAGGAGGCTAAAGAGAAGAAGGGTGGATTTGAATTTTAAAACCTGGGCCAAAGTAAACCTGAACGGATAGAAGTCCGTTACCTCTAAAAGTTTTTTTGTTTGGATTGTATTAGCTGTATTTAGAGACCTGGATACGTTGAGTCTGAGACAACAAATAGAATTTATATGTGTTCAAATAATCACATTAAAATCCAGATGTGTGTTTGGGCACAGAGGAAAAGGCAGTGAAGTGTTGGGCATAAAATACAAGTATAACTGCCTCAGCTCTCTCTTTAGTCCTCATGCTATGTGGTTGTCAGAGTGTTCTGTTAAATGTCACCATTCACATTATGCGGACCTAGGTCAATCTTATGTAGGTGAAGCAATATAAAAATATCAAAAGTGTGTTAAAGTTTGAAACTTCAAAAAGTGCTTCAAATTCACTAAAGTTCTGCAAACTGTAATTTCACAAAATTAAACTTCTAGTTTTGGAGCATTTTCGAGTGCGGTTGTTTCTGAAGCGGTCTGTGGGTATGTGTGTGTGTGTGTGTGTGTTACTATGTTTTTTGTGTTATTTTTTGTACCAGATTAAATAAAGTTTATATAAATTTCTATGTGTCACCAAAGAAAAAAAAAAACTTTCACACCAGCAAAATAGTAAATTTTACTTGCTTAGGCTGCCTCAAACAGTTTATTTAAATGGTGAAGCAACAAACTATAGTATTTGTTTCACTGTGTAACACTTTTGTACTCCACACAAGAAGCACCTTCTTGCGGTTGTTAATGCTGCAGCTTTTATTGCAGCGTCACTGCAGCGTTACTCACACACTAATGGTTCTGTTTTTACTCATTGCATCTCAGCTTGTCACCTCTGTTTCAAACAACACAAAACAGTGTCAGTTGTTGTTTTGTTTTTTTCCCATTATTCTGAATTAGAAAGTGATTTCTATCAGATGGTGTAGCGCTGAAACAAAGTGTAGAAAAAGCTCTACTCTTAGACAGACTGAGGTGTGTTTACAGGCCGGTAAAAAGGCCTAATAGATTCCTTAGAGGGAATTTTTTTCTGCTAAGGGAGAGAACAGATTATACTATGGCACATTCCCCAAGATGCTGCAGTCTGCTGAACACCACGGTGCTACATTCCTCATAGTTGCAAGTAAGTGTTCACTTGATACCCTCTTCAAAAGGATAGCATGGCAGACCTGTGCCACGCGTCATACATGGAGGTGATGGATGATTCAGGCATTTTAAATGGGTTTTTCATTCTTATATAGAGAGTCGTATTCTAAACTTTACTCTGTTTCTGGTGCCTTGATTTATAAATGCATAAAAAACTATCAACACTATTAACACATCCATGTTTTATTGTTAACATACAACAGTATCATATCACAGTGTATGCTGTGTCTGAGTTACACTTCTGAGGAGAAGCACCTGCTGTGACAGAAGCCATCAGGGTCACAACACTGAATTTCTCAGCTACAGGGGGTGATGAAGGTCAATTTGTTTCTCTGAGTTTTTCTTCAGTCACCTTCACTACCTCACCCCACCTCGGATCAATGATGCTTGACCCAAGTCCATTGAAAGTCAGTCAAGTACACAGAAGGCAACAAGCAAATAACAATTTTGACAGAGCACAAAAAAAATAAGTGCAGCTCTTTGGTGCAAACATAAGGAATGAAAACACCCACCATTATGTGTTCACTTTACCTCTACTAAAATCTGAAGTTGCATGTTTCAAACACAGAAATATGTGAAGTAAGCATTGTCCACTTAAATTGTTAAGTTGTTAATTCATTTATTATGCAAAATAACACAAGAGGTGAACACAACACAGCATACATACACTGAAAACAACACTGCCAACAACAGTCAATCTAATTGCTTACCTTCAAGGGATCACAAATATTTATTTCCTGTTAATAAACTGACAGGAAATAAATTATCAACTATTTTGATTAATCATTTGAGTCATTTCACAGGCAAAAATGCCTAACTTTCTCAGGTCCCAACATTTCAGATATGAGGATGGGCTGTTTTTCTTTGTCTTAACTAAACTTCATGTCTTGAAGTTGAGGAATGCTTGTTAGGCAAAACAAGTATTTGAATATGTTACTTTTGGCTTTAGGAAATTCACACTATGTTCTGACATTTTATAGACGAATGATTGGTTACAAAAATAGATAATGAAAATAATTGTAAATTGTAGTCCTACTGTAATACAAAGACAAAAATGGTTATTGTGTAGATGGTAGTTGATAGGTGGTTCAGTTAAAATAATTCCCCTGTTAGCAAAGATTTGGGGGTTATAAGCAAGAAACCAACTTTGGGGGTCAATAAGCTTTGGAATTATAACCATTTACCTCAATAACTGTGAAACACGCACATCAACCTTAACTGCTGAATAGATAATTTATAATCATAAAAAAAAAAAAATCATTATGTTCAGTCATGCTCAAAGAGTTCCTCAACTCACTGTCAACACTGATAGTGATGTCATCACCTATTCAGCAGGAGCTTTGCAGGATTTACTTACAGCAGCAATTATTAGAATAACAGCAGCAGCAGTGCCTGCACCAGTACTACAGCACAAGCAACTGTAATAATTATTTAAAGACAATGATGGTGACTCCTTCACTTGCTTAATGTAAAACTTGGCAGTCAGTCTCACATTGATAATAACAGAAGCTTTTGAAACAATAATAATAACTGAAGTCATTTTTAAAATGTGACTTGGTTTAGACAAAAGGGAAGAGTTATTGTCATCAGTATGACCTTTTAACTGACTGTCATTTATAACTTATATGTCAAAAGTATAGGCCGGAGTAAGAAGAGCTTTCATTTGTGGTATACTACCTCTAAATAAAGTTTAAATAAAGTTACAGGAACAAAGACCATGCCTCACTCTCATTTTTCTCATTAATTCAATCACCTGTGTATACCTTTATAGATGTGTCTAACCCCTTTCTCTCCCATTTGTCTCATCTCACCAAACTCTGCTTTTTCCCTGTTCCCTTTCAGTGGGTGGCAGAGTGGCCCAGTGGTCAGCACTGTTGCTTCACAGCAAGAAGGTCCTGGGTTCAATTTCTGGCTGTTCCAGGTCCTTTC
Source organism: Rastrelliger brachysoma (assembly GCA_024605115.1). Lineage (NCBI taxonomy): Eukaryota > Metazoa > Chordata > Actinopteri > Scombriformes > Scombridae > Rastrelliger > Rastrelliger brachysoma. The sequence continues at coordinate 14,490 of JANJYP010060098.1, forward strand.
TGTTGAACCACAGGGGGATGATGAAGCAGAAAACTCATCGAGACATGCTCCTTCATCTGGGTTCCTAGATGCTTCAACCACATCACAACTCAGCCCCCATACATCTCCACCCATTCCTATTGTTCATGACCCTCACTGAGTTCTTCCTGATTCTTCTCGCCAATCCAAATAAACTTTTTCTTAAAAAAAAAAAAAAAAAAAGCACAATTGGCATGGTCTTTGTTAGTGAATATAAATGTCTGGTGACGCTTACTCCGGTAATGAATATCTCATTCTCAGAACCTGCTCTCCAGACATGAGAAATTAACAACAGAAACCACCGTGCAGCAGGCCTGCCGCTGTGTGTATTTTACACCAGCAGTAATAGTGTTTTCACCTGGTAAGGTCACCCTGTAGCCCACACTGAGTCTGGCAGGGCTGAGGCAACGTGAGAAAAAAGATACCCAGTCCCATTTACGACGGGCCAGCCCAGTAAAGCTGGAGTCAGTCTCCAAGTGAAGGGTGGAATAAAGGAGTTTCTCAGGTTTAGAAGGCCCAGCTGAGAGCAGTGAGGCCCCTGTCCCACAGAGAACTGTGCCTCTATGAATTACACTCACACTGCTCAATTAATCTATAAACTTTGTGATAACTATACAACACACAACTGTTTCACGCACAGTAAAAAAAAACAAAACAAAACTCATGGTTTCGAGGCATTTGCCTGAAAGCACTTGATTCCTGATTTAAGTTCACACATTTTGGTATCATAAAATATTTCAGGGATAAACAAATACATATTTTCCATAATTGATTGGAACTGAAACAATCTGCATAAACAAGTTAAAATCCAGAAAGTGTTTATCTCCAAATACCTGTTATTGCAACATATGGGATTACAGGAATTACTTAGCAAGCAAAAGTGCTTACAAACACTCTTTCATTATGTATGATATCACTGAGAAAGTATGTAAGTGGAAACGACTAGTTTTACATTTTTGGTCATGGAACTCTGTGGCGGCACATGGCCCCTTTGTCAGGGCAGGATTATCAGGAGCGAGCGCTCACAAAAGGAAATGCTTGTGGAGCTACAGTAACAGAAGGATAAAATCAGCCGTGTGATGATTGGGGTGACACATTTGTTTGGCTGTAATGAAAATAAGCCCATTGATGGTGCATTCAGTCATAGGCCCGAGCCCCCCCCAACTCCACATCCTGTCTCTTTATCCTTCATACAAGTGGCAGACAGATAGCGGCTCGGGGGATATTGCTGCAGCCAGTGTGTGAGAGGGGCTCAGTGTGTGTGTGTGTGTGTGTGTGTGTGTGTGTGCAGATTTGTCAGCCTGTCACTTTGCATATACTGCTGATGTGTATGACGGGGCTGTCTCTGCCGCAGCTTACCAGCTAATCAATTTATGTTAATCTGCAGGACTTTAAGTGCTTAAGAATACCACACAGAATGACATGAGTGAGATGAAAACAAGTTAATATGGTTATTCATTCCTATACACATTCAACTTTAGTGTACCTTAATGGAAGTTAAAACAAAACCAAGTACATATCATCCATTGTAAAGACTTGAGTCATACTACTAGAGCAACATATACAGCAGTAATTGTGCAAGAAAAGTTGTGAATTGTTCATCATTTCATGTTTATGCATTTTGTCTTTTTTCTAACATATATTTCCACCAGATTATCACCATCTATTCTAAATAAGCTTCATTCAGTTACATAATTAATTTCAGTCTGGTTTAAATAAAAGAATAAACTAAACACAATGTGAGCAACACACCCATAAGAAATGTTAGACTGCCTTTGAACATAAGGCTAACATTAGTGAGACATTGCAAAGACAAAAAAGTTCAAAATGACTCAGGGTGATAGATTTCTTTAGATAAATACACAATGTTTGCATTTAGAGTTTTTGGGCCTCCTTGCCATCCTTATCACAGTTTTCCTCTTGTGCCATGGCAGAGGATGCTGATAAAACATCAGGCCTGATGGTAAACCCAGGGTCCGCTGAAAGTGTTTGATCCTAGGATAGCGACTGTGACTCACCCGTCTGTTTGTCTCAGCCACTGGGCATATGAACACACACGGTGAGAACATCTCTACTGGAAACCTGCCTTCAGTGTACCACAGGGCGACTGAATGACTTCAGACTAACTGTATCCATCAGAAATCTTTTCTGCTCCACCAAAGCCCGGGGCTCAGACGTGCCACACACAGGATTCAGATCAGCGTTCAACATGCACATGTTCACACTGCCAAATGTCTCAGTAGCTGCATGCAGCTGTTGTACAAGGACTACTGAAGTGGCTCAGAGAACATGATAAAGAGAGCAGCAGGCCTTCAACCGCAGGTTTTTGATCTGGTCTGGTGAACAAGACAATTCACATGTCCTGACACCGATGTGTTCTGTCTTTAACACTGTACTTACACAGATTCTCTGTCAGATTCACATCAGAAGTATGAAATTATTAGTATTATTACATTATACATCATAAGAGGCAGTTTGGTTGTCTTGGAGCTCAAAGGTGGAATTCTTTCACTTTTAGCACAGACAGGTAATGTGTGTGAGAAATCTGCTTCTTTTCTGCCAAAACCCACTAACAGCCACCTTGCAGTTGTTGCCGCAGTGACTGTTTCATAAGAAAATATGTTGACTTTTTCTTTATATTCAATTGCATTTAGTCCCATAGACATGATCAGTGTTGGTTTCTTTTAAACACAATGATAATCTTCCCTAAATGTTCCTTTGGGCCAGTCGTATAGGTCACTTTGTAAATTGTGAAGAATAATCTGTTTTGTTGTTTATATATAGGGACTGGTTGGATATTTATATAATCAAGCATCCATTTAGCTTCTCTGTAGAGCTGATTAACATGATTGGGATCCAACCAAAAACCTGTTTATGAAAACGTTTATGTGCTGTTTTAAAAACCTGGTGAGGTTTTCATTGTGAAAAATCCTGAGGCACACATGAAGTGATTTGCTTTATGTGTTTGGCAGAAGAAAAAGGACAACTTAATAGTTATCATTGGCATGAAAAGCCATCATAGCTGAACAGACAAAAAAAGAGTGACGCAAACAAAGACTCAGCAGAAACAATGCAATGACCACTTTGTAGAGCTTAGTAAAACAAATAAAATGTATAACGATTTCACAGGAGAATATTTGCACATGTTAAGGGAGACTTTTCTGTGCTCGGGCATCTCCTAACACCAGCCCCCACCTTTCCACCCCCCAAAATGTCTGGGAGAGCTCTGACATCGTGTTGGTGGTATTAGGTGTTACACAGGGGTCCATTTCCCTCTCAGTTGTCTGAGTGGAACACACCCGCTGTGGCAAGGCACCCCCTCGGCTCCATGTGTGACAGTAATTTTACACAGCCGGGGCCCTTGGTCCCGGAGGTTGGCCATTAAAGTTCAGGTGAGGTTAATTACAGAGAATTGTTAAGCCCGCTGCTGTGCGCTGGGCGGGTGGGAGGTATTTGACGCCTCCAATGCTGATTTCTGTGTGACACGACTCCGCTGGCTCCACGGGTGTTCAGCAGCAGATTTACACACAACACCTACAAGCGCCAATCATCCGCTGAAACAGCTCGAAATTAAACCCCACAACACAGCCACATGAAAATACTACAGCTTGTTATTACATTCGACATTGAAATTACCACACACAACATGCGATTCACCACATGAAATGCACAAAAATTGAGTCTAACTGCCTTTAAATAAACAGCCAAATTTAGGAAAATTTTGCATACAGGATGAAATCTTTCATTTCTGCCGCGAGGTTATTTTAACCCTGAGACAAGCCAAAAGATGGAGGTGGAAAACAAGCAGGAAAAGAGTGACTCAAAGATGCAGTCTGCTGTGTTTGAGTAAGGATGAGATTATATTGGATTAAAGGGGATTTTTGCAATGCAAATGAATGCACCTCAAATCAATAAGGCCTGTTCTACTCAATATACAAACTAATTAAGAGGTAATACAATCAAACCAGAATAAAATAGATTGTGCAGCTTCCTCAGAAAGAAATCCAATCAAACCTTTTTATGTGAAAAGATAAAATCTAAAGCGATCTTTCTTTGTACAAATAATGACCTCGGCTTTGTGTCCATTTAATAAGGAAAACTTGTCTTAAGAGGTTACGCTCAATGTGCATATTCTAATCAATATGAATTACATAGGGTTTTATCTATGTTATCTGCTCCAGACTGCTAAGCTAATTAATGTTTTATCGAGTGTTTTAACTCAATTATTTCGCAAAGTCAAAGAAGTTCAACACAATTTTCTATGAACAGCATTCTCAGTGGAGAGGGAGTAGCTGAGTTCTTTTAAAAGAGACACAGTGGCCACAAGACCCATATTTAAACTTAGAAATATTCACTTTAAATGTTTGAATTAAAATTGTACTTCAAGGAAAATTAAGTAATTCACAATGCTTCTGTAACACTGTGTTACATTTTGCATTGTATCTGTCGGGTATCATTACTAAAGTTTGGACGAGTCCCCCCTCCTCTTGCGTTTCATTCCAGCTGATTGCTCATTTTCTAATGCTAATGGTGCTAGGCCGGGGCTAGGGTTTCTCCCCTGTCAGCTGGCCACTGGGGCTGTGGGACGGATCTAATGGGCTCTGACAGGAGGGAACTGATCTCATTCAAAGGGGATTTGATATGTGGCATGAATGTGGTGACCCTCAATGGACATATTAATGACCGTTATCATTCACAGACTTTGTGCCATTCATAAAGCCCCTTTCTGTTGGATGCACCAGTGCTGCGCCAAACGCCATGACTTATGGATGAGCTGGCCATATATTGTTTTCACTGCCTTTTAGGTAACACGTCAAAGTGACTCAGAGCTCGGATCCTGTGGCAGAGGCGGTGGCTGGTCGAACAGTTTGAGCAGCACAGCGCAGTAAATAATAACATGGTGGGTGTTGTTTACAATTCAATTACGACCACATGCTGGTGAAGAAAAAGACAAAGGCCTACAGTCACAGGAGACATTAGTATGAGTCACAGAGTCAATATTTAGCCTCTCCCCCACTGCTATTTATGACTGAGGTGTCTCTTCATGCATTAAAAGTATTGTTTTTCCTCATTTTTCAGTATTACCACTTCTCCTCAAGGTAGGAAAATAACCACATAAAATCAAAACAAACAAACAAAAAAAAAAACAAAGAAGAAGAAAGATCAACAAGAGTTTTTATTGTATGACAGCAAGACAATTATTGATAGATAAAATTCTTACCTTGCGAGCCAGCTGGAATCATGAGAATTTAACTTGTCAGGCTTCAAGTTATGCACTTGTGGCTGAACCACTGGTGGTTTGGACCAATCAGCATCAGCTATGAGGAACAATTGGCAGCTATAGACGTGGTTTAGGTATGACAACATTGAGAAGCAGTTGTTTATTCAAAAACAACAATGCCGACTCCTAAAGAGGTTCACGCAGATGCTGCTATAGCATGTGTTATAGCAGAACAGTATTTATATAACTACACTGATTCTCAGACTGAAACATGTTGCTGTGTTTGCTTTTCAACCCTCTCCTTCTACGTCAAGTTGTTTGCTGATTTGATTGGTTGAAGTTAGCCGTGATAGACGTGATAGACGGACGGTTCATCCAATCACTTGTCAAGTATTTTTTGAAAGTGCCTCCCCGTTTCCAAACAGTTTCCAAGGACAGCTTCTCAGATGGTTCGGGGTAACAAATCATCTGGTGCGTCAGGTTAATAAAACTCAGCAGCACATGTTAAACAATTACTGATTGGTAGAAATGATCAGGAAATGAAAAATCAGTTAATGATAAAGCACAGTTGTGATTGAGATTAATTATTGTATAAATAATAATCAATATGAACCATATCTTAAAGAATGCTCGTATGTTCGCATCACTATCCAGTAAGGTTCATAAGCTCATGAAAAACATGACTGGGCTAAAGGAAGGAAAAAAAGGTTACAATCAACATGTGGACGCTTTTGAATAAACAAGTCTTAAAAAGGCAGAGCATTGCTTGTGCACAAAATGGAGCAGCCACAATTAAATGTCTCGGGCAGGATGTTCATCAGAGTGTGGTTTTCCAAAAAATCCCAAACAAATCTAGCCCGTCTATAAATGGGAGAACCAGCCTTAGAAAGTCATATTCAGCCATATGCATGCATCCGGTGAGAAGTGAAGAGGACTGATTCTTCATTACACAAGGGCAACCACTGCAAACATATGTGGCCCAGTGGCTGCAACTTGAGCTATTTTTCCTGGTACCTGGCTAAGATATCTGTCAGAAACCCACGCAACCGTCAAAAGAACAACAAGCACATGATGCAACATTCAAAGGTTCACGCATCCTGTATTAATCAACAATCAGAGAAAATATATTCATCATCTGTCATAATCTATCTCTTTTTTTAGCAAAAGGAAACAAGCAAAAGGAAACAAAAGGAAACAAGCAAAATTAAAGTATGCCGTGAAATCAAAGAGATGTGTGTGTATATGTATATGTGTGTGTATGTGTGTGTGTGTATTCAGAAAAAAAGTAAATTCTACCATACAAATGGTTACTATTACAAATTTATCATTAACCCAAGAATTCAGGGTTACTATGATTAATTATGAGCATATTCCAAGTGTTTTCCATTCCCCCATTTTCCCCGCATGCACTATTGGCAGAGCTGAGGTGCAGATACAAGTGAAGCAGCAACAGCAGCAGCTTGGGAGGTGCTGGGAAGTGTTTCTTGACAGCTGCACAGGAAGTTACATCTCTCCACACGTCGAGGTGTCACCAGCAGCATTTTAACATTTCCAATTTTAATCTCAGATTCCTACCATGTGTCAATTTTGGAATAAAGTTCCGCTCCTGCAACCTTGATGTCTCCTAATAACAATCTGTTTGATGCCACAAGATGCCACAAAGATGCTTGCTCCAATTCTGGCCCCTCTCTGTTTCTTTGTTCTGCTCATTTTTCTCCAAATTTAGAGTTTGTTTGAAGCATCTTTCCAAGCGAGATGCAATGTTTAAATAATAATATTACTAAATTTAAAGCACATGCTTCATTTTGCAAATGTAAAATTTTTTATAATTTGATCATGTGTTTTCTCTCACTGATTAATAAAATATGGCTCATATAGCAATAGTAATTCTAGAGTGATGGAAAATAAGTAAATCTGTCAAGTATCAGTAGTGTGAGACAGTTTTTAAAGGCAACTGCACGCAAGTATTCCAATGTAATGCTAGTATACTTTAAACAAAACAAAATATTGTACTGTTTGCAATTAAAAAAGGAAAATAAATTAAAACACCCAACAGTGTAGTCATGCTCCAACTCCACTAGCTCCAATATTCAGATATTATTTTCATTTGATGATGTATCAATAACACACTAATAATTAAATAATATTTAATTACCTGTCAAATATTTGGACACATCTTCTGATTCACTTGAGTGAGACAGTGTGTTCCTCTATCAGCAAATTTTGAATTATGGACTTTTAGTTTTACTAGCAGATTTTTTCGTTTTTATTTCAGTAAACAATGACAAAAAATTAACATTTTCTGTCACATATTTTCAATAATGGTCAAAAAAAGGTACCTAACTCTTAAATTGTCCTATGAACAGTAATACCCAAATTTCCAAGAAAAGATAGGCAAAAAAAAAAAAAAATAGGCCAACCCATGCTCTGACATACAGGTGTATTGTGTTTCACACTGAGCATTTAATGAACAACAAACACTGACTAAACATCCTAAAACAGATGTAACAAAAGAGCAAAGCAAGCATCAACAACATCAGCAAAGGCTGTTCCTCACTCTGAGGCCAAGGCAGCAGGACATTTTTGCCTGGCTTCCTCCACAGCCTGGAAAATCCTCCCCACATTACTACCATTGTGAAAGCTACTTTGCTTTCACAGTCCAAAGATCAAAACAGCAGCCATGTTTCCAAGGAACAAATGTCTTACCAGCTGGGTTGGTGTGAACACAGATATAATGCTGACAGGAAGCCGAGGCAGTCACTTGTAGAGCCAATTATGGGCAGAGCCGTGGGGGCAGGTTTACAAACACCGCTTTTCTTGTGTTGCGCTACTCTGAGGTATATGATTAACTTCCTCACCAAAAGTACCCAGGCAGCCCAGACTCTGCCTCCATTGTAGGTGGCAAAGCTGGTGAGTCGTGGCACAGCCCTGCCGACACTAGACTACCAAGCAAAACAAAAAGCAGGCTGTAACCGAAAGGGTACATTTTGTTGTTTTTATTACTGACTGCACTTCCACATTCTTTGGCTCTTAATGGCTCTTCTTTAGGACATGTTTAACCATTGGGTTAAGTTTTACAGTGTTGTTATCACTTGGAGAATGCAGGTTGCAGGCCTCTCCTGAAGCCACAGAGGCTTGGCGTTCTTCATCGGAGTCAGGAGGAATTCAAATTGACCCATCCGAAGAAAATACCTTTGCTTTCGGAGGACTAATTACAGGCCTTTCCCATGAATGGAGGTTGAAGGAGCAACTTAATTAAGAAGTCTCTAGATTACCCTGCATTATTCTGCTGCTGCATTCCCCCAACCAAAATCATTTTCTGGGGGATCACAAGACTTTTTCTTAACAGTTCGACAGTTCGAAATAAAATAGGAAAAAAGTAATCCCTAGTGCTCAATCTTGTTTGAATCAAAATAAGGAGCGTCCACAGTGAGTGCCTCCTCCCATGTGGCATTGTCATGGTGGCAGAGCAGGGTTACCAGCAAACAACAGTCTTTTAACTATCCATGGTCTAGCAGCCCTCCTTCACTGTCGAATTTAAAAAGTTCCTTTCACCACATCTGCCCTATTTGTGCGGCCTTTTCTTCACCTGACTTGCTCAAGAGATTTGCTTTATCTTAAAGGTCATTTCATTCAACTGGGCAACAAACAGAAGTGAATATAACTGTCCCCAATCTTTCCCTCGCAGAATTCATGCTTGACTTGCCTCAAATAAAGAAGGTCCCTGCCAGCTAGAAGAAGGAGCTCACAATCTGGGCAGCTCTATAGAAAAGCCTCCCTGTATCATACAGTCTCCCTTTACAACTCAACATTTCCATTTAATGACACCCTACATATTAACCCTGGTCAGCATCCAATTACACAGAATAAGTGCCAAAATCTGTGCCAGCATGCAATTTGAAAATGTTTTTCATGCAATGCGAGGACAAGAGGGAGTGGGGGGCCCTTTTTTTTCATCAATCCAGTGTTCATTAAAGTGCGAGCTTGTGAATTATTTCGAATCCATTAACTCTAAATACAGGTGATTCCCACCCCCCTTTTACACAGGACCACCGAGATTCCCTGTCATTGAGTGTTATAGGGGTGTAGAATGACACCAACACAACTGATTTGATGAGCTTCCCTCCCCAGGCCAGCACTCAACCAAACAAACTGACTGGGCAACCAACAGTGCTCCATTCATATTTAATTACAGCCTACTAACATCGCTTGCGGATAACATTACACCCAGCAAAAACGGAGGAAAGAACCACTATGAAATTTAAAAAATATATATATAGGGAGTGAAAGTTATTTGTAAGTGGTCAAGATAAAATTTTGGATTTTCATTCAGGACACACAAAGAGGATCTATGATAATTTTATCCAAATCAGATAAGTAGAGAGTCACTGAGGGCAGCACCCATCTCTCATTTAATGGCATGTAAATAACACCAGGTGGTGAATATTAAGTATCAAACGTGGGACACAGCAGTCAGTGTCACATGACCCACCTCTGTGGGTGTAAAGTCACTGCTTGCCTCCC
>JANJYP010060112.1:0-22303 GCA_024605115.1 Rastrelliger brachysoma
TCTTATACCGGCTCTTGATGCAACACCTCAGTTTAGCCTCTGTCTCAAACAAGCTGTTTTAGCTCCTGTCTCTTTAAGGGTCCCTTCCTCATAGTATTTGACTAGCAGGGAGCCTTTTCACATGTGCTCACACCTCAACATTTGGAACTTTGTCAATATTTAACATAAACCTCCGACATTATACCAGTATATAAATAACAGAAAATCAAAAAGAGAATATTACATATGCCATTTAAAAACATTCTATTGAGTCCTTTATTTATAAATGCCAGCTACTGATTCATCTATTGATTATGAGAAGCTGCATATTTGAAGATTTCGAACAACAGAATGCTATACAGCAATACTTTCCTATATTAATAATATAGGAAAGAGCAGAACACAGACAAAGAAAAAGTTATGACTGTAAAGAAGTTCACAGTCTGATCATGTTCACATTAGAGATTAACAAGGACACTAGAGCTGAGCTGTAATACTTAGAGTACACTCTACCTCCCACCGTGCACTCTCCACACCACTGCGCAAAGATACTGGTCCGTTTTTGCAGCAAGCATCGATATAAAATTTGGGATGTTTTCATTCAGTGTACAGAGTCAGTGCCACTTGTTTGCACTGTCGAAATATCAGCCTGTATGGACATCAGGGGTTTACACTTCTGGCAGGTTTGACAATGTCTGGACAGTTTTCACACCAGGGAGTGAAGTACACCTTAACAGCAAGAGGAAAAGGTCAACGTTCTGTTCAGCTTCTATTTTTTTCCATATTTATAAGTCAAACAATCCCTTGTGTTTCTAGTTCTTACTGTATATGTCCCTGATACAGGCTCGTAGATGTGTCCTTGATACAAGGACATATACACTGCTCTTACTGTCCTTGACACAGTGCACTGATAGGATATGGTAAACAGACTGCATTCATATAACACCTTTTTAGTCTTCCAACCACTCAACGTGTTTTACATCATGGGCCTTCTGGGGAAATTTGTGGTTTAGTATCTTGCTGAGGAGCCGAGGATTGAACCACTGATCTTTTGATTAGTGGATCACCTGCTGCGCCACAAGCACTTATAAATCCATGTGAGATTGTTATGAAAGACAATGCATTATATGACATTGATTTAGACAAATATCAATTGATCTGCAGTGATGCAAATATTAAAAAGGCATGTGGAGTGTTATCCATAACGCCTGACAAACGCACATGCATTTCCTGCATTATATAACATACAGAGTGGATCACAGTGAATATCAACTGGTGATTTTCTTTCCTCTCCTCTTTCCTAATCGATACTTTTACTGCATACAACTGCCACCAATTAATAATATGGGGAAATTACATAAAAGAGACCGACATCCCACAGCCGTTCTTGTTTTTTTCACTTGGGAAGGTCATCATGTTTAAACTCCACAACATATCAGTTCTAGATTTAGAACTGATGCAAAAATATCTAATGAAAACAATGGATTTGACAAATAAATGAGCTTTCAACTGTTTCTATTCTTATTTTCACAGACAGAGTTTGAAGAAAGTCAGAGCTTCAGCAACACATACAGCAAAACCGCAGTGGTAGACTACTAATAAAGTTCTCCTATACTACAAGTATTGCAGGAGCTTTCACTTTCTTCACACTTTTTTTTCCTTCTCCATGTACCTTGGAATTAGGTAAAGCTCTGCCAGAAACCTCCACCTTGTTTCACAGACAGACTTTGTTCAGTTTTTATGGGGGAATAAGTTTTCTTTTAGAAATTAAGCAATTAGCCGATTGACAGAATCTCTCAAGAAAAAGTACTATAACTTTTTTTTTATAATTCTTGTTTCTTAAATGTGAATATTTGCTGGGTTCTTCAGTCAACAGACTGTAACAGTGAACAGAATATACTTGGATTGTGGTCTGTTAACTCACAGGAGGATTAAAAAATTGATGTTGCTTTGGGTTTTTGGAAACATTTTTCACCATTATCAGACCAATAGACCAAATAATATTAATTAATCGAGAAAATAATCAACTGATTAAACGATAATGAAAACAGTTATTGCAGTTGGATTTTTCTGTTTTCTGTTTTAGGATTAAACCTTTTGCCTGAACTATCAAATTCCTGCTCTACAGTGAAACTAGCAGTCAAAGACTCCACAAGTGTCCATATAAAGACAGCTTCTTCATTGTCTTACTGATCAGTACAGTTGAATGGAGGAAACCTGAAGTGAGGGATAGACATGTGGCGACATGCTACCTGCAATGACAGCTGTCAATCCGGCACAAGATGCCGCATTGCATCATGGATTACTTTTCACTGGCTTCTCACAATGTATTTTCAGACTGCTTTTTTCTCACCACCCTTTCCTTACCCATCACACCAGATATATTCTCCTCTCCTGTATGTCACGACAGGTTCTGTGTAAAGCATTTAATACATGGGAGTGGAGTGACACACACGTTCAGATAAACTAGGGGCTGTGGTGGACCCTTGTATTAAACCTGCACACAATAAATCTATATGATCCATAGCTCACCGCCTCATCTGTGCTTTCCTTAAAGCCTCAGGCATATTAAGTTGCAGAGCAGCAGCGGCTACTCTCCCAAGGTCATTGTCAGAGGTGGGGGTGCTAGGCGTGGGGGGGTGTGGAGGGCAGCGGTGATTGAGGAGGAATGTGGGCTAGGGGCGAAGGATAGAGGGAGTGAGAGGGCAAGAGGGGTGCTGAGGCAGGAAGGTAGAACAAAATACCAATGTGATGGGAGGTTTGAAGCGGTCTGGATGGACAAAAATATTGTGGATAGAAAACATTTGTGTACTCTGTAGCTCACTCTTTGACACAGAGGTAAACCCCCTCATGTTTGTTGACCTTTTGTTCTTTTTCTTACGCCCGTTCTCGCCGGTACTCGTTTTTGTTCTCTGGCCATTTCCTCTTCTTGACTTGGAGAGATGTTTTCCGTCTCTGACAATATGGCAGCGGTCGGACCACTCGCATACAAACATTGAATGTACGCGACTCCAACCGTGGAGGTATTTGAATGCAGAGCACCAATACTCGGGTGACACTTTTACCTTGACATGTGCACCCGTTGGGGAGGGGGGGTTGAGGGCCCTTGCATAATGTCAATGCAAACAAAGCACCAAAGGGCCCCGTAATCTTTCAGCGAGGTCGAATAAACAAATCAAATGTACCGATTCTTGGCTTGATAGTCAAATAGTGACAGCTGGGGGAAGGAGAATGAAATGTTCAAAGATGTGGGGTTAAATTGAGTAGTACATTTCCAACAACAGGACTACAACAAACAATTGAACAAACCTTAAAATACAATAGTTTTTTCTTAATAGTTAATCATGTTTGCAAAGTGCTGCACCACTTATGACCTCAAGTTAGCTTTGATAATAAGTTACAGTAGTGCAATTCTCAGGTTGAAAGAAATAAGTAGGTATGGTAGCACTATTCCTGCTAAACATCTAGACCAAGACTTATTATGCAAGGGTAACTAAATGATTCACAGTTTCAAAATGAAAAGTACATCTTATCTCTAGGAAATCTCTTTGTAGTTCAAATGTTCTGTGCACTAAAGCATAGATGTCTAACCGTTGTCTCCAGCTGGTTTGAGTTCAATGGCTTTAGCTTTACCTGAAAATTATATTCTAACTAATGGTTAGGTAGGGGTGAGAATTGATCATTTCAGTGTTGATACTGCTGCTGCTGGACAGATTCCTTCAGTCAAATAACATCTTTGTGTATTTTGACAAGTATGAGAAGTGACAAGTGCAGCTGTCAACTGTAATTACCGTGTGATGTCCTACAGAGGTGTTATAAGGTTGAAGTCTAACAAATGGCATAAAAGGATAACAGGACTGACGGTGTGCAGCCACACTGGCAGGTCTGTGAAGCAGTGCTGATGCAAAAAGAAAAAAAAAAGTGCTGTCCTGATGTCTGACAGGTAAAATTCGTTTTCACTTCACTCCTCACTTTTAGTTTAATGTGTTTAATGTGTGAGTTCTAGTATTTGCTAATTAGCACAAAATACGAAGCATGTCATTAGTGTTGCAGGTTTGTAGTGGTGCAGATTAAAGGTGATTATAAACATATTTTTGGCACCTAACAGAGGTCAACAATGCTAAACTGAAACTCAAGATTTAGTGAACTTAACTTCACCTAAATAGTTTTTTTTACTATAAAAAACTATACACCTCTATAGCAAAACTTGCAGAATAAACTACATTATACACAAATGCCCTCTCTCCAACCTTAACCTCCTCCTCACCACCACTCCCCACCCCTCTCCACTGTAGCGAAATGTGCGTGATCATCAAGAAAAAAAAAATGCTAATAAACCTAAATGTTAAATCATATCTTGTTGATTGTTTAGTAATAGAAAAATGTGCCTGCGACTGACTGAAAATATAAATGAGTGGAAAAGGTCAAAATAAATTAAAAGTTGACAATGAGGGGTGAGGAGAAATGATGTCACCTAATGATTTCGACTGGAGGTGTGACTGTGAATGCATTATCACCTGCAGTGAAACTAAAGTGGAGTTTGGCAAGAAATGAAAAAAAAGGGGTTAGCGTTGATAAGGGGATTTGAATTGAAGGTCTAAAATTTCACGCCAATTCATCTAAACAGCTGTTGAGATATACAAGAGAGGACTGAAGCAGTGGAACAGGCTAAAGCTTCTGTTGTAACGCGACACATCAGTGAGAGAAGGCAGTCTTTAAAAGAAAACATTTTTTTTAACATTGAGCAGCGCCACCCTTTCAATTTTCAACGAGCTTAATGAAATTTAATGGGATATTGAAACCTTGGCAGTCTTCCAACTTCATCTTAGGGTTCAAATCTTGATGTGTAATTACAGAGTTAGCCTGCGGGGGAAGCACATGAGACTACATAATCACAACAAACAGGGTGATAACACGATACACTTTGATGACAACTGCTTGGCCAGCAGTCGGTCTACTGATTTATTTCATTATTATCGAAATGTTAACTCTAAGCTAATGTTGTGAAGCTAATTTGATCCAGATGGGACTTTTTAGGTGCACGTGCTGCGATCTGGTTCTGGGGTCTTGTGTGTGAAGTAAACCTAGGATAGTAAAGTGCTGGGTATCTAAATTCAATAGTTGGTCCATCACAAATTGAAGCTGAGAGATAATTCAGTTAAAATCAGACAGAGCTAATAAGACAAAAACATCTATCATAAATCACATTAGATCATAACCATAAAAACAACTGGCTGCACCTCTCCCTCTGATTTACACTCAAACATAGGACTCTCATTTCTCATGACCTTCTGACCACATTTGCACTTTATCTTCTTGGACATTTCTCCAGAGTGTAGTCACCATGTTGACCTAGAAATCCACCTAAATACCAACTGCCCGGTCCCACTGAGATGACTAAATTGGGGGTGGTATTCACAATAGAACCAAAGTGTCTTAATTCAACCCAATTAAGCCTGTATAAGGGGGGAAGATGTTGTCAGAGAGTAAATGTCGCTGTACGGTTTTCACGGGTAATTACCTCGCTCCGATGTGACAAGGGAGGGGTGGGGAGGGGAGAGAGAGAGAGAGAGAGATATATATTTGGTGGGAGGGCATTAGGGCAATGCACAGAGGGAGTACAGTATGTTTCCCATCTGTATTTCTAACTTTACATCCAGCATGCAGTTTTTTTTTTGTTTTTATGCCCCATTGCACATAATTAAGAGCACCTCTTTAACACCAAATGCCAGCATTTGACCATAAGGACTTGCTTTTAATTATCAACTATTTGCTGACATTTTTTTTTTTTTTTGGCTTAACATTATTTTGGCCGTTTCGTATGTGAATTAAAGCAGCAGTAGACAAAGTGAGCACAAACACCCTCAAAAAAAAACTTGGTTGTCACCTGCTGCCAGACGCATACTGTTCTCTCTCAGCAAGTCATTAGAACATCTCTGTATCCAGCCTCAACACAGTATCTTTAATTTTGTGACTAGCTAATTAAAAATTAGGACATGATGTTCTTTCTCCAGAAATTAAAACGACGCTACATTTGGCAACACATCATCCATCAGCCAAAAAAATAATAATTAGAATTAAAAACACAACTAGGCTTTTCCTCATCATTTTATCCATGAGTCATGTAAAGTAAGAGTTTAGAGGTTGGGTTTTAACTTGCAGTGGACAAGGCGGACATGACTAAAGTGAGCTGGTCCAGATTATGCTTGTTTAACTCAGAAGGGCGCCGTGGTTCAATAGGACAAGGTGTACCTTCTTAAACAAGGACTGCTGTTTCTCTCAGCCTGTGGTAGAATTTATGGACAGCACAAGGGCAGATACCTCCCTGACACTCATCATTTCTGAGATTTTTTTTTTTTTTTTTGCTGCTGCTGCTCGTTATTTCACTCTGAAACCGCCTTCCCCCCAGAGTCTCATTTTTCAGTGCTGACAGATGGAAAAACGATGATTTAATTTCACAGACTGAATCAACCAATATAAAAAAAACGTCTATTGGACAGTGAGAAATCTACTTAAATTGATTTCCTTTGTGGGTAAAAAAAAAAAAGAAAAACAAGTTACATGGTAAACATTCAAGCCTCTGGATATCTGTGAAAACATGGTGTCATGTTGAGTTTATTCATATAGTTTACTTAATAGAGTGTAAGACAATGCTACAAAAGAGTGGCATCACCAGCATCATTTCAGCTCCAACTCTAACTGGATTCACCTGGACATCTTTATATTAAACTTAACTTAAAACAGTTATGGAGAAATCCATTTGTCAGCATCATTACCTCACACCCGTGCATTATTAATTAGTCTGAGCTGGCATCTGAAAGATGTACAATTGGTCCCGAGTTTAAATTTTTAAGTTCTGTATTTATGACTTGGATCTAAGAGATTAAGGGCACAGTATTAAATTGCTTGTGTTTGTTTTAAACAGCAATTAAAATGCACGGCAGAGGAGAATAAACAGATGCTAAGTGAAGCCAGTCGCTCCTCAGAGACCATGTTCAGCACCGTGGACAGCGCCTCCTATAAAAAAAAGTGCTCTCAGTGGATGTGAGAGCAAGATAAAACCAGTACTGGGAAACAAAGAACAGCTCCTCAAACTTTTAAGGTGGACTTTTTTTTATCGCGTTGGCTTTGGCGCAGTACTCTCTTGAGCCACGTGCTGATCGTCTGATTGGTCTGGCACTGGATCTCCTTTGATGCTCTCTTCCCATAGACCCACTGACTACGCCGCCCCGCTGCCCCCCCTACCCTTCTCCATCCTTCTATCCACCACACCTCCGCCCCTCCGCCCAGACGTCAGCTGATGGAGAGCGGGCAACTGTGATTTAAATACGGACAGAAGAGGAAGGAGTCTGTATGAGAGACAAGAGCGAGAGTGTGCATTATAGACTGCCACACGGTGGAGCAAAGCTTATAACTAAACTTTTTCCAATTTTCTTACACCCCCCTCACCACCCTCTCCCTGAACTGATGCATAAAGTTCTGACATTCCCAACAAACAAACAAACTATTATTCCACTTTTGCTGTTTGGCTCTTCTTTATTTTTTTATCCACTTGACATTTCTTTTTAAAGTAATAAGTGTTGCTGACTGCAGGTGATGGTTTATCTTTAGATTCTTTTTTTCCTCCACATTCAGGGTGAAAAAAAAATGCCAGAGATATATTAGCTGCTGTTGAGTGCTCTGTGGCCGCCTAGTGTGCCACCACCGTGACACCGGACTGAGATGATCGTGTCCAACGTGAGCCTGAGCGGCTGCGCAGGGGTCAACAGCGCTCTGTGCGCCGGAGCCGGGGAAGGACACCTGGGGGGAAGCTCATACCGGACCACCCTCACTCCGACAGGAAACCTGGTGGTGGCTGTGTGTTTGGGCTTCATCGGCACTTTCGGACTACTGAACAACCTGCTGGTAATCGTTCTCTTCTGCCGCTACAAGATGCTGCGGTCGCCCATCAACCTGCTCCTGATTAACATTTCCATCAGCGACCTGCTGGTGTGCGTACTGGGGACTCCGTTTAGCTTCGCGGCCAGCACGCAGGGAAGGTGGCTCATAGGAAAAGGGGGATGTGTGTGGTACGGCTTCGCCAATTCTCTCTTTGGTGAGTATAAAAATGTGAATTTGTGATGAGACATGTGTGCGTTTATCATTTTATTGGTTCCGTATATGTTTTTTGATTCAGATAGCTGATAGTGTAATGACAGTGCGCTGCGCACATAGGCTCTCCTATAGCTGCGCTCTTGTTACAGTATGACTAAGATTCATATATGTGGTGTGAATGTGCATTTTGAGAAAGATTTGAAAGGTATTGTCTTTATAATGCCAGTTGTTCGTGGTGTCTTTATGCCCACATCAAACTTTAACTCAACAGCCTGAAAATTAGTGAAACCTATAAATAAAGAGATTAGTCATTGTGCACGACGCGCACACATGGATGAATAGCATCATTAAAGCTATTTTGCTCTTGGCATGTCTTTACATACTTGAATAATGTATTTTTTTTTCCTCTCGAGCTTCTTTCTCTTTTTTAAATTGTGAATGTGATGATCGTGCAGTGTGTCACAGCAGATATCGCTAAGATCTTGATAAAAGTGCAGATTGTTTTATATATTACGGTTTGCGCAACATAATCCGGCTTGCGGTGGTCCGATGATGCGGATCATAGACTTCAAGCACAACGCCTGCACATACAGATGCGCAGGTTTTGGTCATGCAGGTGATGAATTGTGAAAACCCTCGGTCATTATCTCCGATTGAGGCTGCACGACACGCAGGTAAATCACTTCCACAGCGCGTGCGTTTTCACGGCGCGCGATCGCTGTGGGTATTTAGGGTGGTATGAGAGTTCGGCGCGCCCTCACAGATGCTTAGTCAGTTGTTCAAATGTCATTATGAACTCTGAGAGCATGTCACACAGGACTGTCAGCGGCTGATTTGGATGCTGCGTGTGCTGTATATAAAACAGGGTGCAGCCTGCTATTAAATAGTCACTAAATGCTTGTTATAGTTGAGTGGCTGTGCCAGAGGCAAGAAAAAAAGTCTCATCACTGTTCATTTAGCTTGTAACTGTTGGTGGGCTGTGAGGCTTTAGGGACGTGATCTCGGTCCGTGAGCAGGCTATTGCAGATGCATCACCAGCATTTGTTTCAGAAAATCATCTGTAATGAGAACGGGGACGCTGGTCTACCTTTGCTCAGGAGTGCTGATATAGATGCAAATGAGGCACAATGATGCAAGTGAGAATAAGGCACTCACTCACTTGGAAGCAGGCCAGGCGGGATGCTTAAAAAAACCACAAGCTTAATGTTCATATTTGGATAAGCCAGCGGTGCTCTAAAAATGTGTAAATAAGGATTTTTCGTATCAAACTAACACAGAAGTCATAATCATTTTTAATTCCCCTGGAGCATTGTATCAATCAACACTTCAAATGTATGCATTTGAGTATTTTGGATAAAAAATTGTTTGATGCTAAACTCGGGAGAAGACTCATCCGCAGAACGAATGCAGTGCACATTTGAAATGCTCCCCCATCACCAGGAGCCCTTGGCCCGGTGCCTGATTTAAAGTTCCTTAATGAGCAGAATTTCTAGCTATCAGTCACACTAATTGCTTTAAAAGCTTTCCAAACCATCCAAACAACCTTTGAAAAGCATGCAGCGTGAGATACGAGCATTCAAAAACTCTAATTTCTCAATTAAGAACATGTTAAAGCTTGTGCACTGCTGTATGTGCTTTCTTCCTGTTCGATCAAAGTGCATATTTCAGAGTAGATTTGGTGGTTTATGGTTGGTTGCAAACCAATAAGATCTCACACAGACTCTTGAAGAAAACAGTCATGTATACAGTAAGACTTAGTGTTTTTTTTAATTGGCAATCAAACTCAAAAGTCTTCAGAATTACTGATCACAGCGTACTTCTGAACGCTGCTTGGCTGAATATAGCCATGTTCAGATGTAGCCTACAGTATTTCATACAATCCATCGCATTCAAAGTAGCTACTGGTGATATTTCCACACACATTTGGGCCTCATGTAAGAAACATTCCAATACGATTCGTTCTTAAAAAGTGCCTACCAAGTGATTTAAGAACATTTGTTTGGTCATCATCAATTTTCTGATACTTTGAATTTTCTCTGAGGTATGAAAGAGTGTGCAGACCTAATGTATGTGTCCTGAATACATCATCACCACCACCACCATCATCATCTCTATCGTTCTAGGAGAAACTAGTTTGATTTACAAATACAACCTAATCTGAATTCATATAGAGTTTAAACATGATATCAAAATTATGCAAGCACAATTCATGCAAATCTAATATTCTGTTTACCATATTTCCTCCACCGTGATTGCCAATGCATTTCAATTTTGGCATATTTTCATTCTCAGTCTCATTCTCTCATTCTAACAGCTGTCCAGTATCAGTTGACTGTAATATCACCTGTAAACTATAATATAAACCGTCTCCCATCATGCAGAAAGACGTTCATGTTGATTTTTTTTTTACTTGCTTCATAACTACTGCTGTCACTGCTAATGTGTTGTGTTAGAAAGTTGTGCGGTGTTTTTTTTGTTGTTTTTTTTTTACTCTTTGGAAATCTTTTCGTTTTGGTGAATAAAACTTCTACAAACTGAGCGGAACGTAGAGCCTTATATGGCGATTTTAGGGAGCGCGCATTATGCTAATGAGCCTATCTCACGAACGCGCGCCTTCACACGGACAGGTGACGTTATTTAAGCTGAAAGCAGCGATCTACCACAAGTTCCCAGTCGTAATTTATCATGTTTTCACTTGTGAAGTCTACTAGGTTGTTTCCAACATTACAGCCCACATATTATAATAACAAAATTCACACGGGTAATCCCTGCCACTGAATTTCAAACTCAGCTATTTTTTAAAGGAATCTCTAAAGTGAATTGGTTATTGCAATAAAACTCTGAACATTGGACGAAACGTGGAGCTTTTCCAAAAACGGAAACCTCCAAGTTCCTTTACAACTGCTTTCCTCTGATGAAGTTTTGCGTAAAAGGGCTCATAAATCTTGCACAAAGGGTTCCCTCTCACTCGCTTCACTGCGTCTCATCTCATTATTAAAGACTCGCTTTAACTAGAGCATCTTGCAGTAGCCTATACAGCCACCCACAAGCCAAAAACAGCAGCGTTTTCTGATACCTGTTGTAGCTGCAGATTCCAGGCGTTTGTCCTTCTTTAGAGCAGACCAGTACCTGTGCAGCCATCTGCTGGAGATCCCAGTTGATGTTTACCAACTGGGAGGAAAAGTTAAGAGGAAACAGCTTCTGAGAAGACTAAAGTTAAAAGACTGGTATAGTGTTTGCTGCTTGAATGCAACTCTGTGAATCATGCGTACTTGCGCGTTTGGCGCTTGACAGTAGAGACACGCTGTTTGCGCTCAGTGAGTCAGATCCACGCTGCGTTCATATAAAGATCCTGCAGGCTTTTCCCCTCCCTGCTTTTACTCACCAGGCAGCCTGGTTCAGTTGTACTCCTTTGATATACTGCTAAAATGTTCACACTGTGCGCTCAACTTAGCCTAACTAAATTGAATTTTACTTCGTTTAAGAGCCTGTTGAATCTGTCAAACTTTTTTTTTTTTTAAATTGAAAACATACTCTGGAACGCGGTACTTCCACTTCCTCTGGGATAAATTGGCAATTTCCAAAACAGGATTACTTCATTTCAGTCATATCTCGGAGAATAAAGCGAAGCCCTCGACATTTCTCGGTATCTGGATGATTGTATCCGCTGTCTCACTAACTTAAGTGTTATGCCGAGATTAAGCGCCTTCTGAAGATGTGTAACACTGACATCCACAAGGAGCCAATTTATTAAAATCTGACAGGACTTTGGCTTCTACCAGCTAAAACAGATCAGGAGAGAGAGAGAGAGAGAGAGAGAGAGAGAGAGAGAGAGAGAGAGAGAGAGAGAGAGAGAGAGAGAGAGAGAGAGAGAGAGAGAGAGAGAGAGAGAGAGAGATGCCTCGAAAACATAATTAGAGGCGCCATTGGTTATGGATGAGTAATTTCACAATGTGTTCATAAAAGCACAGCGAAATATAGAAAGAGAGAATAAGAGAGGGTCCTAGAGAGAAAAATTGATTGCTTAGGTGAATAACGTCGGGTGCAGCTTTGACAAAGCGACTGTGTCCGTCTTCATCAAATCTCTACAAAGCCTTTCCGAATGATCGATGTTGCTTCAAATTAGAAGGCATCACTGTCAATGACAAAAGACGCTGTTATCTTGGTGTTAGAACCATGTTAGAACCTGCTCCCTCTTCACATTGATTTCTACTTTTTTTTGCTGCTTTCAGCCTATAAGGTCTCAGATTTTTGAATGGCTGAACAAGTGAAGATTTGCTTGCTTTGATTTTTACGCTGGGAGAAGTTACTGAAGACAATCTGTGGAGACACACACACACACACACACACACACACACACACACACACACACACACACTCCTTATACAGGCTACCCTCTGCTCTGCCATCAGCCTCCTGGCACCTCACCTCTGTTGCCCACCTCTTTGCATTTTCCTCTCCATCTCACTGAACTTTTTTTTTATTTTCTTCCTTTAAAATGTGGAGGAACAAGGGAGGAGGGTTAGGTTTGTTTTTTTGACTCCCCCTGTGTTTGACATCAGGTCCAGCGTGTCCCTGCATACAGCCTGCTGCCTCCTCCTGCCTCAAGTGGACTGTGCACACACTCACTGGATTAACCTTGCATCACTGGGCTGCTCCTTGCATACTGAAGTTAGATTGCCCTCCTGCAAGCTGCCAAACACACACACACACACACACACACACACACACACACACACACACACACACACACACACACACACACACACCAGATCATGGTCACTTGAGGGGACATTACTTAGACTTATATTCATTTCCTGGAGATTTAGCCTAATCCTAACCACCGCAACTGACCTCAAAATGAGCTTTTGCACCCAAATGAGCAAGCAATCCTCAATTAACTGATCTTAAGTCTGAAAATTGTCCCCATATGTCGGCAATGACAGTCTACACACACTTAAACCAACCAGATATAAGCCCGGAAATGGATGCACATACACATGTATAGAGGAGAGGAAAGTAAATATATATATAAATAGATATGCATGTGCATCACGTAGACGCAGGCAGCACCTGGTTTGAGTGATGTTCATTTGTTATGACGGCATGAAGGAGTCTCAGCAGGGGGAAAGAAAGCAGAGCAGTGCTCCGCCATAAAGGTCAGATCGAGGGAGTCGGCTAATGAGCCTGTGTGGTAAACAGAGAAATGTAGGTATCTTAATGCAAAGACAAAAATATATATCGAGGATGATGGCGGTATGGTTTGAGTGGCATATTAGAGAGACGTTTGCAAATCTGATGAAAGATTTCTATTTTTTTTTTTTTTAGACTTGTGATGTCACAGTGGTCCCACACACCTGTGATCTCTAAGAAAAAGACACAGAGAAAGGATTTATAGGACAAACACAGCTTTATTCTATCCTGTGTTTTTCATTCAAACTGCCTTTCCCCAGATATACAGTATCAGACAAGTGATACCGAACCAGATGCTTTCCAACAGACAGATAAGACACAAGCAGTGAGGGAGGGAGCATCACAGAGGCAGCAGAACAAAGATGCTTGTTGTGATGGATTGTGAGTAATGTTTGATTTCAGAGACACTACGAAGTTTGAGCCACGAGTGTCGTTCTCCACGTCATTACACGCCTCCAATAAAGAATCGCTCTCATCAACAGGGTGGACAGGTGGACATATGATGGCATCAGCTGATATAATCAAGCTTTCCTGTTAAAAGTGACAAAGTATGATCACCTGCAACAACTGTGTAGAGCTGTGACGACAAAGGTTTAGTGAATGATTACCGCCTGGATTCAATTAACTATTTCGATGAGGGACCAAAGCAAGCTGCTAAATTAGCTTTAGCAATTTGATCACTCTTCACTCAGATTTGGGTGTGCGGGTATTCAAGAGATGTTTCATGGATGTTATCAGTCTATTATCTCAAAGATGTTCAACTCCACTGGACCAGCACTACTGGAAAGAAAGAATTTAGGAAATCTAAGAGAGTTTTACCACAAAAAAAACGCTACTTAAATCCAACAAGGTACTCAAGTATTTACCCTTATCAGCAGAAATACATCTTTTATCAGCTCCTACAGATGGTAAACACGATAATTCTGACCATTTTCTTCTCTGCTGTGATTGCGGTAAGTTTTGTTAGATGCAACAGTTGCATATAAGGTCATGGTTTGGGTTTAAAAAAACCCAAACCATGAGATTGTGAAAATATTGGTTATTATAAGAACTAAAGACATTTAACTACAGCTTTTACTTTTACTACTCCCAATAAGAAAATGGTATAAACAGCAAACATGCATTAACTAATCAACACTTCAAAAGATGTTTTGACAGACTATTGCTGCATATTAGATTCCAGACTACCACTATGAATGAAGACAGAGAATAAGTGTGGGAAAAATATAATGACAGGCCCTGATGAGATAGAGCAGAAATGAGCTGGGTTGAAAGGCCCTTTTGTCATAACACATGAAAACTGTGTTTGGAATTGGTTGCTATTAGTCAGTCGGCTCAGATCAAACAGGAACAGTAGTGTGCTGTTGTAAAAAAAAAAAAAAAAAAAAAAAAAATCTGTGTTGACTTTGTCATGTTGCGTTAAGAGAGATAATAAAAGTCAGGGGCTAAGCAGGAGAGGCTACATGAGTTCAGTGTCTAGGAGTGAACCACAAACACCACACACTGTGCCACAGAGTTTAGATGCTACAGTCACTGGCGTGCACGGACAGTACTGTAGGGTCAATATTTGTTCAATGTGAGGGAATAAATCAATTGAAATCTGTTTCCATCTTCTTCCTCCTCTCTCTCTTTCACCCACCTACAGTGTACTGTCCTACTCTCTCTTTTTACATTTGTTCATCAGCAAAAAAGGGTCCTGACCTTTTTTTTTGTTTTTTTAAAGAAGCATCTAGCATAGGTCCACTTCACTCTTCACTGTCATTGAAAATCAATGATGAAGGACGACCTTGTGGATCATAATGGCTTCAAAACAAACACACACATACATAGAAAAAAAAAACTAGAATGGAAAAGGCTGAAGGTCCAGCATGAACAATGAGCTACAGGCTCCTGTGCCTCTGCCTCTAAAATACAGAGACAAAGAGTCATAGAGATAGCCTGATAGAGGGAGAGCGTGTTTATTGAGCGTTTTACAGAAAGAATAGAAGGTCTCCTCTAAATTTTTGGGGTGTTGTGTTTCACTGCGTTGCTCCTGTCAAGCGGAGACACTACATGTAGCGCTGCTGTTTATGATTTACAGCAGCGTGTACCCGCTGCTACATCTGCTGCATGTGGAATGAAATAGCAGATGATTCCACTACAGTTTGCCAGACTTATTATGCAGCACTTCTCTTAGGTAATTGTTTTTTTAATCATTACTCTGTTTGATGCTGTAAAGCCAATTTCAGCTGCAGTATGATTTTAGAAAAAGTTGTGAAGCTTTATATCACTAGAGTAGATAAATATTTAGACAGGTAGTGCATGTTTGTCTCATTAATCAGTAGGCTGTGGGATGTATTTAATGCTCACCTGTGTGTGTGTGTGTGTGTGTGTGTGTGTGTGTGTGTGTGTGTGTGTGTGTGTGTGTGTCCTATTTATCCACTACAGGCATTGTGTCCCTCATCTCCCTGGCTGTCCTCTCCTATGAGCGCTACAGCACCATGATGGCCCCCACTGAGGCAGACTCCTCCAACTACTGTAAGGTCTCCCTGGGTATCGCCCTGTCCTGGGTCTACTCCCTCATCTGGACCGTGCCACCGCTCTTTGGTTGGAGCCAGTACGGCCCCGAGGGACCCGGGACAACCTGCTCTGTCGACTGGGAGGCCAAGACGGCAAATAACATATCTTACATCATCTGCCTGTTTGTCTTCTGCCTCATCGTGCCATTCCTGGTGATCGTGTTCTCGTACGGGAAGCTGCTGTGTGCCATCAGACAGGTGAGTGAACAGGCTTCCATCAAATTGCACATTCACTATAAAATATGGTTGTTGAGCAAAATAAGTGCTGATAACATCAAAAAAAAAGTTTTCTGACAAGCCCATCAAAAGGCTAAAACTACAATTCCCATAATGTCACACAACAGCATCTTTCATGAAATGCCCACTCATACTTAATTCAAATCTCACAGCTCCACATTGTGACTCAGGCTTACTACTAATTAACTACAAACTCAACTTTGAAAAGCTCCCTTCAGAGCCGCGGCAGACATTTTACAACAGTTTTCACAGGCCGAGTGAAAACCCCTGCATGACAAGTAAACTCAATTTAATGTGAAAATATGCTGGAGCGGCCTTTAAAATGTCTCGAAATTAATAGAAATGTGATTAATTGATACACAAAGCACCTCTAATTCCACCAGCCGGCAGACGTTTATTATTTAATAATGGTTATTACCCCAGCATATTTTAAAATATAACAATCTTGTATGGTTGTACATCAGGGTCATATAGTAGAATGATGTTATTTCTTCAATGCCGGCTGACTCAGCAGATGTTGGGAATCTGAGTGTGGCAGCATTACACTATTAACTGCAGTGAATGCATCTGAACTCAGAGCAGCAACACTGTAAGTAAAACAAAATTCCATGACAGCCTCTTGATGTTGGCATTCTCTGCAGTTATGAATATATAAAACAAGTCAAAAATGACACTGTTGACTCCTGCAGTTTACATATACTGTAACAGTGTCCTTGTCNAAAATTCCATGACAGCCTCTTGATGTTGGCGTTCTCTGCAAGTTATGAATATATAAAACAAGTCAAAAATGACACTATTGACTCCTGCAGTTTACATATACTGTAACAGTGTCCTTGTCTTTATTAGTAAAGGTGTTGCTCCTCTACAATGTTTGTATTGTAGAGTGCAGTGCAGGGTGCTGGGTTATGAAACATTTCCATTTCTTTAAGTTGAAAAGAAAAAGGTTTTTTCCACTCACTGTTATACTGATGTCAGATAGTTAAATTNAATGTGTGCTGGGTTATGAAACATTTCCATTTCTTTAAGTTGAAAAGAAAAAAGTTTTTTCCACTCACTGTTATACTGATGTCAGATAGTTAAATTGACCTTTTATTAAAGCTGTGAACCAAAACTTGCAGCTGCTTCATGAGCATTTCTTTTGCAAATGAATTTACTGGAGATTTTTTTAATGACCTTGCACTCAAATTGATGTTTTACACTTTAGCAGAGTTAATTATGGTTATGAACCATCAACTAGGGCTCTATCAAACTCTTAATTACTTTTGCAGCTGTCACTTGAAATCCATAAAGTCAGTCTCTGGGTTTTTTTTTTGTCCTCTATTTGATTTCCACATTTATCTTAAAATCACCACAAAACTACAAGCAAATGAGCTGAGCCACATCATGTAAATGAGACATTCACCACTACATTTTGTCTGTGAGGTGAGAAGGGTAGCAGATCACGTAGAACAGTGGCTCTAAACTTAAGGGTCACTGGATTGATGAAAGGGGTCAGAACAAGCTTAAGGCTAATTTCTGTTTGATTTCTTGTGTGTTTCTGTCCTTTTCACATCACAGAGATTCTAAAAGTTATCCATATAAAACTAAATAAGTCTTTCTAGGGCTCTGAGATGAATTGATTAATCAGTTAGTCTATTGGCATAAGATTCATTTAACAACTATTTTGATAACTGAGCAACTGATTTAGCCATTTTTTAAGCAAGAAGGTAGGTTTCAGCTTCTCATATGGAGTTATTAATTACTTTTCTTTTTTGAACATGAGAGATAAACTGGATATCATTGGGACAAAACCAGACATGTGAAGATGTGATTTTGGATTGTGGGGAACTACAGTAGACATTTTTTCGAACATTTTATGGAACATTTTATCGATGAATCAATCCAATAATCATTTCAGTCATTTTAACTGGTAAGACATCATGTCCAAGGTAGACTCTGCTTTATTTGAAGGAGTCACAGGCCACAGGAATCACTGATCTAGACAGAGTGTATTCGGTGAGATCTGCTGCTGCTCTCCACCCTGGGGCTGTAAAGTGTGTGTATGTTTGGATTTTTTTTTCACACACTCTCCTGCACTGAATGACTGGAAGAATATGAGGGGAGACAGTGTGGAAGGCGGTGCTTTCTTTCTCTAGGGAACCCGCACGCACGCACGCACGCGCACACACACACACACACTCACACATCATTTATGGTCACAGAGACTGAGTAGGTTGTAATCCTGGAAAAAAATTGCTCTGGGAACTGTTCTGTGTGTTCTTGTAAACTCTGTGACTGTGTGTGTGTGTGTGTGTGTGTGTGTGTGTGTGTGTGTGTGTGTGTGTGTGTGTGTGTGTGTGTGTGTGTGCCTGTCTTTGCATGAGCGCGCTTGTGCTCAGCCCTCTCTGATAAATTGCTCAGCAGCCTGGTATGTGACACTGACACAGCTGCAAGCAAAAATGAATAACAATCAATCTAATACCAACAATCTTTCTTTGACCGGAGGAGGAGGGGTCCCGCGTTAAAGTCTTTGTCCTCTTGCCCCTTATAATTTTTTTTCACCGCTTTTTCATCCTTCTGTTCTTCCTCACGCTTTATCTCTCCACTGTCCCTCCTCATCAGAACACAGTATTCCTTCCAATATGAGGATGAGAGAAAGTAATAATGGCTCAGTTTTCTTTCTCTCTTAGTTTTCTCCTGCCTCTCTCTTTCTGTTCCTACTAAAAAAAAAAAAAATCTCTGTTATTATACGTTGGGTTTAGCTCCTTTGTGCAGGATTACATTCTTTATCTTGGCCCGCCTTGCTGTTTCGGGGGTTCTTCTTCCCTCTGCTGACAATGCTAAATGTCAGAAGGTGATGTTAGGTGACACCAGCTGGGGGCAGATAAAACAAGTCAAGCATCTTGTCCGCTAGAAGCTGAAAGGATTGAACTGCAGAGCAGTGTGTGTGTGTGCGTGTGGTCAAGATGGGGTGAAACTGAATAGAGTTGAAGTTTGCTCCAGATGGACATACAATCAGAGGAAGAGGAAGAAACTGAGTAGGAAGTTGAGGAGGATACTTCTTACTGCTTCCAAACTTAATTAAGCTTCATGCTTTACCTCGCCGTGGCATGAAAAAAAAAAAAGAAAAAAAAGCTCCCCTGGTTCAGATTAACGTTAAACCTCATCCACGGCCGTCAAAAGAGAAAAACAGAAAATGAATGGATGGGAGGAAAAAAGAGAAAACGACAGGCGGACAGATGCACAGGCTGAACCTCTTCTCTGCTCGCTTACATATGCTCGTAAGGGTCTGTCAGCGTTGTCATCCCTTGTCATTGCTCATTCTGTGTCAAAAGACAAGTTGTTGGTCTTTATCAATGCAGAGGACAGATGCTGTGAGAGAGGTGAGTTCTTCCCACTTCACAAGCACTTCTTCCATCAGGGATCATCTTAAAATAAATGCATGCTGTAGAGCTTCACTTTGGATTGTGTTTTTACTGATTTGGATTATTGTTTGTTGCTTTAACCATGTGTTATACATGATAGCAAACTCACTATATTTGAGCTATAGATAAGTCTGATAAGACATTTGAAGGTATCACCATCAATCCTAACATGCAAAACAATAAAAGCGAGCTCTCATAATCTATGTACAACACCGTCTTTTGCTCTGAGTTTGGCAAACTGTAACCTCAACTACGACATCACGTATGACTCCCATGACCTCAGGAATTTTTATGTGCTGAAGCTGCACTCAGCAACAAGATTAAAGTGAGACTTAGCACTGAATGTGTGAAATCACATGCATTGAATGTTGTCCGCGTAAGAAAAAGTAAGCCATTCAAAAATGTAAGGCTCCGTCTCGATTGAATCTACAAATGAATATTTCATTATTCTGCCTTTTCTGATGATGGAAGCTGCACAGGCTGATTTTAGAGGTGTAGGGAAAAAAATGCAAAAAAAAAAAAAAAAAAGCTCACAATGTAAGAAGTAGTTTATGGGATTGAATGTCTTCTCCGTGTTGGTTGACGGTCCCTGAGAGGTAAGCATAACATGCTGTGCATAAAAGTGGTGTAGTATGTTGTAGTATGTTTAGTGGGGCGTATTCAGGTGTTATCAAAGTGATGCAAACTGTGAAAAGGTTGTTGACAAATTTTGCAAATCATAGAGTTTATTTTTGTTTGTTNAAAGTGGTGTAGTATGTTGTAGTATGTTTAGTGGGGCGTATTCAGGTGTTATCAAAGTGATGCAAATTGTGAAAAGGTTGTTGACAAATGTTGCAAATCATAGAGTTTATTTTTGTTTGTTTGCTTTTTTTTCACCAAAATTGCAGAGTGCTGCTGCTGCGCTCTCTGCGATGGGACACTAGGAAAACATCAGCTTTTCACAGCAAAGACACAACATAAGCTGTGTTCTTGTTTGAAAAAAAAAGTGTTATGTAAACCATAACCAAAAAATTATTACCTGCATAATGACCTTTTATTTACATCATTTAATTATATGTGGTGTCTTGGTTGATGTACTGTATCAGATGAAATGAAGTACTTTGGATGTGGTTAGTTGCTGATTGATTGTTTTATTGCACAAGTAAGTGCTTGAGGGGATTTTGTTTGATTCATGAATCCACCAAGCCCAGTTCATCAAGGCTATTAGATTTCCTGATGTAAAGATCCTCTGTTAGGTTTTGGCCTCAGCAACAACAGCGTCATTAAACTAAAGACATGAGAGCAGCATCTGCAGAGAGACACTTGAAATCGTTTAGACAAAATTACGCAGATTTACACACACACACACACACACACACACACACACACACACACACACACCAGTAGGTTAGATAACTAGTGGTTTCCCTCCCTCATCTCAACATCTTTACCCTTGGTTTGAATTCATTATTTGACTCATACATCCCTGTGGATATCTAGCCATACTCTCAAGTGCTACAATATTTCTCCCAACATCCTGCAGGCTATGTGGCTATGTGATGAAGAGTGGGAGGGTGATGAAGATATCAAGAGGAAGTGAAGGAGGCAGGGAGATGAAAAAGAGCAAAAAAAAGGAGGGGGGGGGGGTGGCAGGGTGGCGATAGACTGCTGGGGTCCTAATTATGTGCTGGCCCACATCAATGTAGTGACCTTGCACTAGTCATGTGGTAATTTCATTTGCCACAAGCTGATTTTTTTTTTTTTTGCCCAGCATCCTAGCCCGTTTGGTAATTTCATGACCCGCTATCATATCGCACAAAAATAGACGGGGAGTACGCTAGAGGGGACTTTCAAAGCTAATTAGGATAAATAAATTATATATATGCTTGTATCTACTTTGCTGGCATGCACCAAGGTAATGTAAAGAACTTTCTACCTTTTTAAAAAGAAAACACATTCACTAGATCCAACCCACCTGTCAGCACAGGGAAATCACTGAGGCAACAACTTTGTTGCTGCACTAGTGATTCTTAAGAGTGCTTACATACCTGCTTTTTAATAATGCAGGTTCAATTTTTTTGTTTTCTTTTTTGGCTGTAATGCTAGCGGCATTATTATTATTATTATTTTAATGAACCCGGAGGATTAAAAAAAAACTAGGAGGCAGATGGAGGCCAAACTCCCCCACAGCAGAATATTCCATGGAAGACATAGAGATAACTAAACATGGNCACACATATTATTATTTTATTTTTTTAATGAACCCGGAGGATTAAAAAAACACAACTAGGAGGCAGATGGAGGCCTAACTCCCCAAAAGCAGAATATTCCATGGAAGACATAGAGATAACTAAACATGGCAACAAGAGGTTATTATAATGTTTAAGGCTGAAAAATGTTTATTCATTTAAATTACTTGGTTAGTTCATTGTCATTTTTCAAGCAATATGTGCAGTTTTTTTAATGGAATAAATTTGCTTTTCTACTTTATTTATATACAACTTAATTTCTCTGGACTTTGGACTTTTGGTCTGACAGAGAGAGATATTTTAAGACATCACCTTAGGCAGTAGGAAATTGAAATACTTTACCTTTTTTGACATTTCAGTGACAGAACAATTAGCTGATTGAGAAAATAATCAGCAAATTATTTGCTCATCATTATTTGCTGCCTTCATATTGCAAATTATAGCATCGCAGCAGAACAAGCTGCAGTGGAGGGAGACATCATGTAAATGCATGTAATTGCAAACAAGTGCAATTATTTTCTCCGTTGTTCAGAGTCTGCTGTTGACCTTATTTCACATACTCATATTTTGCCTCTGTTGTTTATGAGCTTTGCTGCATCTTGTGGATGTT
>JANJYP010060166.1:0-14054 GCA_024605115.1 Rastrelliger brachysoma
CTAAGCTTATGATCAATTCATGGTTATAACCCTTTCACACATAGTGGTCATTTTGCATAGTTGCACTTATATTGGATACTAGTGCAGCATCCCATACACTATCACTTCATCCACACACACACACACACACAAAATGAATGGTTCCATGGATTATACAAGTTTACAAACTACTGCTGCGTAATTATACTCATGCAAATGTGCAGTAATAATAATTATTTTCAGTGATTTAATATGATGTACTATTTTGAGCCATAGCTATATTGCTGGATATGCATAGTATATAATCTGAAGGACAAATACAATATCTTCTCTTATAAAGAGAAATAAAAACACAAAGTAACTAAAACATGATTAAAATGTATTTTTTAGTTTTCCATGTGTAAGCCCTGCATCAGCTTCAGTGCAATGATGGTTATATATAAAAGCAAATATAAAGTGTCAGCAGCACAAGCTTCTATATAGAGAATTCTATAGTGCGCTGACATCCATATGAATTATTGAAGAGATTTTTTTAATAGTTACTCTCAGTACAGACAGAACCTGCTGTCGTCTGCTCCTGCTGTTTCTTTACATCAGTCTCATATGTATAAACTGATGTTACCTAACAACCCCTACACAGCACATACACACACACAACCAAATACAATTCACACACTGTTCAGAAGAAATGTAAAAACACACTGACGCTGACTGAGTGTTTCTCTCTCCTAGCTGTGACTGGGAACTTCATTAGTAGACTGTGACGGGTGGTGAACCACGTGGAGTCACGACAGCCCCGTAAAGTGCAGCAGGTGCATCACATATAGTGGAGCTGCTCGTGTTACAGTTATGCGAGTGCTGTCAATGAAGACGCACCGTGTAGCTGACTGGTCTGTGTGACTCAACGTTACCTTTATGTTCACGTGCTAATAACTGTTTTTACCATGTGTAGTCAAATGAATCAAATGAATTCAACATGGTCCAGCTCTCACCAGAATTATATGATCATGTTACCATTCCACTGAAAACAGGATAAGAGATAATAGTGAGTTGCCAGACCCTGTTCTACAACCACAGTGTGTATTTGTACAGATGTTAAAGGGTAAGTTCATTCAAACTAAAACTACTTCATCACTTACAATTAGACCTCTGAGCTTTCTCAAGAATTCCAACAGTAATACTTTAAAAAAAAAAAAAAAGGCACATACTATTATCCTATTTTAGCGTAGACATGAAAATATGACATAGCAATAATGATTTCCATATATTTGATGTAAAGTGAAAATGACAAAAACTTTCTGGTTCTATAATAAACCCCACATTTATTGTAGAACCATTAGAGCATCAGTCTTCACTGCTACATCATAAAAAGAAATCCTCATAATACTATCTTATTAACACTATCAACTATTCATGTCACTAACACACATGGACATAAATACGGGTCACATTTTACTATGGAGAAAAATTTGTAGCATCTATATAAAAGTGTAACATTTTAAAATATTTAAATTTTTGTGCATTTTGGACCACTTTAGAAAAAAAAAGTCAAATTTCAAAATAAAAGACATCTGAGGTGTTTTTGCAGCTGTTAAATATCAAAAAAGTCAACTAAAAGAAAAACAAACTCGATGCAAACTTCATATTCTGCGGACCATCATATCATCCTCATGGTTGCCAATTCACAGAGAGTTTCCAGTTTTGATATTTTTATTGACATATTTTGGCGCCGCAGCGTGTACATATTACTGTTTGTTGCTAGGAAACTTGTGGTCGCTGTGACAGCTGCCTCTGCGTCTCTCTGCAGTATCATCAGCTGTCTGAACACCTACGGTACACTGTCATCATCTATCCTCACATCTTACATATCACTGACTGTCACATCCATTGACCACCTCCCATTACGGCCCGCTTCATGAATTAGCATGTAAACCACCTGTCAAATATTCCTAATGTATTTATGATTTATGATGACATGTTGGCTGCTTTTAAAATATCTGTTGATGTTGAGGCTCTGCTGTGCAAAATGATTGCTATTACTCTTTGGGGACATTTTTGTGAATCAAACAGACTGAATGGAACATGTAACATTTAAAAAGGCCTTCTTGTAATTTACTGACTCGATTCCTCAACCTTTTTATATTTTTGATTCTATATTTCATCTCTATTTCATGGTTTTGACTAATATTTTATAAGCTCAACTGCCTCTACTTTCATCACAACTAGTAATTTCATTCTGTGTGTTTTACTAGATTTTATGGAAAGCAATTTGTAACATCATGTTGAAAGGTGCTATATAAACACATTTATTATTATTACAGTATGGGCTGCTGCTGATGGTAATCAGTCTCAATCTCACTAACATGCACCTCCTCATGAACAGGTAACCATGACCAGTTAATAATAAGTGATTTACAGCAGTTTAGGTAGTCCCACTGATGTATATTTATTGTTTATGGTATTTAGAGTTTGTTTTACTGTATACTTTATTTCTTTTATCATTTTTCAGAATTCTGCTGTGTCATTGAAGCTACTAGAGCCTGACTGATATATCAATAAATCGATATTTTCAGATGATACTGGTCTGTCACATATATATCAGTATCAGTGTTTATATCATCCAATATGTGCCAATATTTTATATATTTAATCATTTTTCCTAATTCAAGTTTAATATACATGCACTGAATTCCCAGTATAGTTTACTGTTTCAGTGCACTGATGTCATCAACTGTTAAATATCACAGCCTCCATAAACCACATTTAAAAAAAATGTTTATATATAAAATAAGAGCTGGGTAATATAGAAAAAAAAAAATCAAATATCACTATATTTTTGAACAAATAACTAGATATTTTGACAGGACTGTCAGGAAGACTACTGGTGCTTTCACAAAATATTTACACAATGACATCTTTGATAAATAACCATCAGTTATGTGGATGTAATGAGTAAAGGTAAATAACTATCTTGTAAGTTCAGAAAATGACATCATTTTAATGACATGCAGCCTTTAAAAGCAAAACAAGATGATACTTCCTCCGTCTCTATCGCAACATTAGGATATCCAAATTCTAAGATGATATCTAGTCTTATGCTGCCCAGTCCTATATAACATGATCAATTTATCAATACATTTTTTTACTCCCCTATCAGTATGCAGTATCTGTCAGCCTCTAAAGGTTACCCTACCTACCTCAGCTTATAGAAAGTACTGAATCTGACTTGTGACACAAGCACACCTCACAGTAAAATGTCGAGAGTTTAAAGTAGCCGTCTGTAAGATTGTCACCGAAACTGTTGCTGGAGCAAAATTCAAAATATTGCAGCGCGTTGTTTCCCCTGCCCTGCTCACTCACACAGTCAGTCTCCAAGTAAACATGATGGTGCCCCTCTAAAACATGTTAGACTGTATTACCTGTAGCAGCAGTACATAGTACTCTGACATAGTAACTATGAGCGGAGTTCACATCAACTCTGCAGGTTGTTTCACTCACCGCTCCGACGCTATGTCTGTGTGTGTCTTGACACCGTAGACGAACCATATGAGACGTGTTACCATCAAATAAACAATATGAGCAGCTCCGTGTTTTCAACTGGAGTTTTCTTATCCACTTTCTGACACATGACGACCAGAGACAGGCGACATGACGCGGCCGGTTTCATGAATTGCTTCTTGAGCTTTAGCTAACACAGCTCACACAAACTATATAATCACAACAGGAGGCGGTGTATCAGACGGCAGAGTGACAAGCCGCTTATTTCTCCTGTGTGATATCGAGGAAATATAATAACTGAAAGTTGTTTGTTTTATCGCATCTCAGTTGGAGATGACTTATCTCCCAGCTGTAGCAGCAGCTCAGTAGTAGCTTAACTGGCAACCTGGAGGCTGAAATTCCACCGACGGTTTGATTGGGAGCGGTGTGTGGCGCAACAGGCCAAAACACAAAACCAAAACATAAACATGAGTTGTGGGCTGCAAATAAAATTTTTTACACACAAATATCTTAGCTGTACTATTGATGTCAGTTAGATCAGTATTTCAAACACGATTCTTTAGTCTGCTGACATATTGAGAGATTCTATGATTACTTGCTGTACATTTCTTACACACCGTTCCTTTAAGGATCATAAAACCAAAGTGTTCTTACATGAGGCTCATTGTCCTGTTACTGCAGATAATCCTCACAGCACACTGTCAGCTGTTTTACACAGGAACTATTTTACATTAAGAAACCCCTATGGAATAATGGGAGCTAACCCTATTCTAATCACCTGCACTGTATTGATATCTCAAAGCCACCAAAACTATCTGCAAGATATCACTTGCATCGAGTGTGAAAACTTGTATTACTTCTCCTAATATGTATGATAATAATAATATAAGAATTGTGGAACAGAATATAAAGAGTAGAAAATGTCATTAGTGTGCGCTCCAGTCAAATAAAACAAACCAAATGTTCAACATGAGACATGGTTTCAGACTTGTGTCATATTTTCCACAGCTCGCAGTGCGGTTACAGCTTTGTTGCTGCTGTAAGAAGAAATAGGAAAAAAATATATATTATAATTACCTGTATCCTTTTAGAAATAACTCAAACATCAATGCATGTTTTCTCTGAAGTAGAGGAGCCTGTAGTGTGGCCGCAGTACCTGTGAGAGCACAACAGATAAGCATCAACGGCACTTTCATGGGTCCAAGCTGCACAATGCTACACTTCTGTTTCTATTAGCATGAATGTTTGTGTGGGTTAAATATGGACAGTTATCTTCCTGGTGGACAAAGTGTGTGAGAATATTCCATGTTTTCCATGTTATACAGTGGTCCCTCGTTAATTGCGGGAGTGACGTTCTAAAAATAACCCGCAAAAGGCGAAATCAGCTTTATTTTTTACAATTATTGTAGATGTTTTAAGGCTGTAAAACCCCCTGCACACTTTATACACTTTTCTCAGACAGGCATTAACATTTTCTCACTTTTCCCTCTTGTTTAAACACTCTCAAAGTTCAAATTAAGTACAGTGTTATAGGATGAAATCAAAGTTCAAGCAAGCTGAACGCATTCTGACACGGCATGGAGGAGATTGACTGACAATCATCTACAGTCCCTTAGCCAATCAGGACGCAGAACACACTGCACTGTTTAAAAAAAAAAAAAAAAATCTGCAAAACTGCGAGGTCACATTATAGTGAGGGACAACTGTATAGCGCAAATATTCCTGTATTAGTCATATGGTATGGAAATTTACATTATTGCAGCAAGTGGACAATAAAAAAAGTATCAACAGACAGAATAAAGAACAATACATAAGTACACAAACAATAGTAGTAAAAAAGGTTCAGCCCTAAACTACCCTTATTATCATTACTGAGTTAATAATATTTAACATTAGACCTGAATGATCAATATTAACATCTAATTAGTAATGGATAGCAATTTTATTAATTAACATTAACTCTACTATAAATACGAACTAGAAAAGTGTGCAGCATCATCTTCCACTTTTCCTCTTTAAACATAATAATTGAGCTCATTCCTTCTTGGCTATAAACTCCAATCATTTTATAATGAACATAGCTTGATGCAAATTTTAAAATGAGTAAAACAGCAATTAGAACCACTCTAACAAGTTAACATTAAAAAAGAAAAAAATCTAAATCATTTGAGCACAACAACACATTTTATTCCACTTCCAACTAAAAAACTGAATTTGCTGAATCCTGTTTCTACAATGCGAAAATGTGTTTTTGCACCATCATGTTACGTGATGCATTTTTTTTTACCCCCATTCACAAACGAGTCCTTCATTTCATTCATACTTGTGACACTTTACAAGCTGAATGGTGTATTTAGAAGAAAAGAGTTGAGGTAAATCATCCTTCCCTGCAGCTTTTAGTTACTGAGGCTTTTTACCAAAACCAAGGTCACACTAGTCACATCTACACACACACTGCACTAGATTTTACAAATAAACACAATTAGAGTAGAAACAGGAAAACAGTATATTGGAATATACTGAAATCTTAACCAGATTCATTCTGTATTCATAATGAACACTACTACTTCTCTTTTCAATTCAGTTTCTATAATGTCTCGTATGATGTCATCCGTTGAGACTACAGATTTGAGGGTCTGACTGATGACTGTATGCAGTATCGAGAATACAGATTATTCTCATCACATGGATTTTATCATTTCCTTTTCACAAAATAAATTCTAATCAATTCCCAAATCAAAGTGTGTTGCCACCTAAACACCACCACAATACAAAAAAAAAATGCTTTACGCACTGAGCGCCACATTTCCTGTGTGGCTCATATCTCAGGCAAACAGGCCCTAATTACATAAGCAAAAAAAAAAAGCAACAGGATCTCAACATGACACGAGTAAAGAGCCAAGTCGCTTCAATTCTGAAAGTATTCACACAGAATGAACTGATAAAACAGCAGGAGACCTGCATCATCCTACAAAATCCATATGTCTCAGTCAGCCATCAACACTGTGGATCAGAGGAAGCCATGTTGGGTGAGGAAAAAAAATGGCTGCCATTCACTTTGATAATGTACACAGGCTACTTCAACCTTAATACAACTATATTTCTCATAACACTGCTCTCTAAATCATTAAATCTGACTAATTGACTTGAAAACATGGAGGATTTTTTTTTAAATTACCAACCACATAGAAGATAAGCCTTCTCAACTGTAATTAATACTAATGAAATTGGATATTAAATGAATAGTATAATGTTTTTAAAAAATAAAGAGTGATGAGGCTTTAGTGAGTACCTGGGTTGCACACAGGTAAGCTACACAAGGCCCCTCACTAAAAGGTGGGACACATAAATGAAGCTTGGCGATGAGAGGAAAAGTTGCAGTGTGTCAAACTGCAATTGCACTTAGCCTCAGTAACTTCACACACACAAACACACTCTCGCACAACTACACCGTGATGCATTTAAGTGAATATAAGCCTCTGCGTTAAATAATTCGACATGCTAATTTTTAACGTTGTGTTCACTTTTCCGAGTGACTTGCTCCATACTCGCGTAAGTTTAGAAAAACGCGAGGGAACGCTGCATCAGTGTGAGGAATTAAAAGACAGTAACACACACTTTAAACAAAGGACTCTATGCTTTTACAACCGGCTTCTATTTACACCACCGGTGCAATTTTTCTCTCGACACATGCTAAATACGTGAACCACTTCGCTATATTGTTAGTGTCTGTGGAGTTTTTAATCACCAGTTATTTTACACCAAAATAAAGCCCCCACCCACGCGAAGATATTCAAAGTTACGGAAAATCAGTTGTTTCTTACTATGAACTCGATGGAAGTTCAGGTTGCGTCCCGTCAGCGTCCGACATGTTTTTAAAAAAAAGAAGGTTAAGCTTGTGAGGGGAAAAAAGCACAGAGCAGAAACATTTGCCTTCCTTCTTTCCTCTCTGTGGAACCACAGCGACGGCGGCCATGACAGTCCATCCGGGTACTCCGGTGCTCTTGACACTCATGGAGAAGCGGATGAATATGTGCTTGTCAAATACCAAACTAGTGCCATGATGGATAGTATTTACCACACTAAAGACACTTAAAACAGCTTTCACTTGAGTGGAGCTATATTCTGTTATACCAGGCGTTCACAAAAGGTTGTCGGTGTTTTCGCATCGTGAGCCCTACGTCATTGTTGAGCTTGTGTGTATGTATGTGTGAGTGTGTGTGCGTGTGTGTGTGGTGCTCTAGGTGGAAGAAGCAATGAGCAGCAATGGCGGATATACGCCATTTCCTATTGACTTCTTTACATAAAGCCTGAAATGCCCTCGTTAATCTCCGATGTTAAATTATTTTTTTCAACCCCAAATGCTTTTAGTGAAAATAATTAATCTATTATTCCCTATTCCTCTTTGTCTCTCCCTCTCTCTCATTCAGACACAGACACAACCACACACATACACTCACTCCCAGACACACACGCGCACACACACAGGCTGACTTACAATAATGGAGGATGTGTAGCTCAGACAATGTTACCTCATCACCCAATATTATTACATGGTGCAGTGACAATATTTCACATAACTGTAGTTTACAGTGGCTTTAAATGTGGCAATCATTGCCCCCTTCATTTTCTGTTTACAACATTTCTATATTTTAGTTAACAGTTGTCAGGGTTACTGTTTAATATATATTTAGACCGAGGCACTAGAGTTCACATTTCAATCGAGTGTGTTCAACCATATGTGAATAATGTAAATGAATAAAAATAGATTTTCAAACTACTTGTATAGGCTAGATGTAAAAATGAAAAGAGAAAAAGAAGATCCATTTTTAGCAGGTCTGTCCTTTTAACTCTATCACATGCTCTTCACCACCACATGGTCTTTGTCTAGTCATCATGGATCTGTAGATAGCTTTCTTCTAATTTTTTCCTTTTTTTATTCTAAGAATTTAAAAAGATGCATTCTGTTTTTTCCAGTCTGTCTTCAATTATCACCCAAGTATCCATATGAACAGCAAAATGGGTTTTTCTCGCTGTAATCATTCTTCCTGTTCATGACTATTAGAAGATCCCATTCATAATGTTTTTTCAGTGTAAGTAATGGAGGTCAAACTCAGTCATTCCACACTGTCCACACAGTCATTCAGTGCAAAGAATGCACTTAAAAGTTCATCTAAAGCTTATATGAGGTGTCAGCAATATGAGCCAGGCTGGATTTAGGCTAAAATAACACTGTGTTTTAAAAAAAAAAAAAAAAAAAAAAAAAAAAAAGGACAGGGGCTTTAGATGGCGGGGGTGTATTGGGGGTGGTACAGTACCAGTTTGACAATGAAATATAATCCAGGAAGTAATGGAGTTACAGATTAATGCATTTAAAGGTCAATGAACATGCTGCAGAGTGGTTCATAATACTCACAGATAGGATTTTTTAACTGTGGATAGTAATGTCTGTTTTAAATTTTGTCACAACAATTGCAATAAAGACAGTCACATACATACTGCTTCAACTTTTTTCTTTTTTACCTTCCTTTTTGCCACCCTATCTGCAGTGACATTCCTGCTACATAAACACACTGCTCATATTCAAATGAATAAGAAGGATGCTTTTTACACACACACACACACACACACACACACACACACACA
The DNA here is from genome assembly GCA_024605115.1 of Rastrelliger brachysoma. NCBI lineage: Eukaryota > Metazoa > Chordata > Actinopteri > Scombriformes > Scombridae > Rastrelliger > Rastrelliger brachysoma. Next base: position 9,124 of record JANJYP010060166.1, read on the forward strand.
CACACACAAGTTGACTGTGCTATNCAATACCAGTATTTCATATCAAATGATAAATCTACTGCCATATTTAAATTCCCTTTTAGCATGAGATCCCCTCTTTGTATTTCCTCAGACAGTGTTTCCCTGTAGAGCTGTGGTGGTGGTATAGTATATACTTTGGCACTCAAAAGATATTAGTTTCAGATCAACCTTTTTTTCAACAGAAAGAACACTAGATTTTGTCCTCCATCCCTTCCATTGTAAGGTCATTATGAAGAGATCATCTAATGCTCAGTATGAACAGGAAGAATGATTACGGTAAGAAAAACAGGTTTCAAATTTTCATCAAAATGGGCTCTGAACTGTTGATTTTAGACACACTTGAGAGTATTAACCTTTCCTTTAACTACTTAGTGTTCATGTTTTAAAAGCAGAGTAAAAAAAAATTAAATTCCAACATACTTCCATGAAACTCCATCTACTTTGAAACACAATGTAATGTTGAAAGCTGCACCACATTTACTAAATGGACCTTGTGATGATGATGATGATGATGATGATGATGATGATGATGATGATGGTGGTGGTGGTGGTGGTCTTCGCTGTTTCCAAAATGATCAACCTCAGACTGGTTATACTCAAGCAGCTGATTCATCTAGTGAATTGTAAGGTGTGGCACATATGAAGCAACTTCTAAATGTTGCAAATTAAAGTGCAATTATTGTGTTCAGTGTTTGCATATGTAATTCAATATACATAGTGGTTTGATATAGAATTAGACTCATGCACCCCCCCCCCCCATCTCCATGTTTCAGAGGGATTATTTGGATAATCCACAGACCTCACTGTCAAAAGTTTCTACTGCTACTGCACTGTTAACATGTTCAGTGGATTATTCAGAGCACTGTTTCTGCACATAGATATTGTTGATGAAACAATTTCCCAATAAGCACCTCAAGTTAAATTCCATTAATCTGCTTTTGGGTGATGATGAAATAATGTCAGAGACAGATATGATTACTTTGTAGAGGGGAAAATCTGTGTATTTTTTTGCTAAAATAATTCTTTAAAATTGGCTGGAGGTGTAAAATGACAGGGGTCAAGTCCACAGAGATTTACAGTATCACCCAACTCTGCAGCTGTCCTCGGATTTATTGCTGATTGTTTTGGTTTTGCTGCAGATTTGTAGTGGTTGAGATGGAGTTGCCCTGGTCTATTAATTGATCAATTTCCCAGCAGTAACAGACAGCTGCTTTCTGGGGAGGAAAAAAAAGCAGTGATGAGCACACTATACAACATCAAACAGCACACAAAATTAGCAAGCTTGTGAACAGCGGCCAAATAGACACCTTCAACAAATAATTATGTTGCTCTGTGTGTTTGTTACATGCATTGGCTAACATATGAGTCAAGTCGATTATGTAATAAGGTATGATTAGTGGAGTCGCCTCCCATCCCACAGCTTTAACACCTTACCTTAAATGGTTGTCTTGCTGCTCAACTCTTTTTCTATACAGCTGCAACAACATGAAGAGCCAGTCTATGATTTGTGGGGCCGCTCCTTTAAAAGCATGTAACCAGTTGGCAGGGGTAGTATACAAATGTTCCTACCGTTGCCTGTTTGTCAAATAGTTACATTGTTCCATGGCATAGAATGAGTGCGCCAAGCCAAACTGTCCAGAATGCAGTATTATATTATGTACCATGGAATGAGTCAAACAGGAAATATTAGGAGAAAAATCAATGTATTTTTAGAGCTGATTGCCAAAGCTACTGGAACTATATATTTATTTATAACCATGAATGCAACTTGCAATCTTCATCAGAGCTGAAGATGCCTTTCAAGTTGAATTACTGACCTTGTCAATCAGAGCTCAGCATCAAGATTAGATTAAGTAAGTGACTGTGCATGTATGTATGTTTGTATGTGTACATATATATTGATTTTATTTAGATAAAGAGGTCAGAACAACTAAGTTAGGTTTCTTCTCACTCCTTTTCAGATATGTCATTTATTTTTTTCTGTGTTATTTTTGCTTTCTCGCAATTTTAATTCAATCTTACGATGCGCAAAGAAATTGTTTGGTAGCAATCAGGAGGCCTTGTATTATTTGCATATTCTGAATAAATAAATAATAATCATTTTTTAAAGAAGTTTAACTATCAGTAAAGTAATATTAGAATACTCCACAATTTTTCCAAAAAACTGCAGTAATGGAATATATTATTGTAATAAGTGAATTTAAAAAAGCGAAATCATTTTAATAGGGAAACTATGCCATTCAGAGTGCATTCATCAACAAAATGAAAAGAGTGTGTTTACATACAGGTTCAGTAATAGAGTTTTTCCATTTGTTTTATCTACTATATCTACATTTGGTAACTGCAGAATGATTAACTTTTTAATGACTCTGCGTTTATGCACTTAAAATATTAACCCTTATAAATGTTCAAGGTCAAGCTTTTACATCCAAGAGCTGTAAAAATGTTTTTTTAGAGCCTGAAATGTGATGCCTTTCACTAATGTAACCCACAACATTTTTTGTTTTTAAAGGAAATATATTTGAACCATATTCATCTAAAATTTCAAGAATGTGCATTCTATACATCTAATATCATAAGTTGAAGTTAACATGTTTTATGTACTGTAACATTGGACCATATTGTGAATATGGTGAATATAGTTTTGTTATCATAAAAACTAATGAATAAACTCTGTGATCTCTATGAATCATCGGTGGTTGAGGAGTTTGTTATCGGCTAGAAGCTAATTACACGAGGAAATACTGTGACGAGTCAGGATATGAACAATATGTGAAGGTTAAGGTTTGATTGTGATCAAATGATGAACGCTAGACTAGGCTTGAAGCATGAGACTTTACTTAATAGGCTGTGTAACTGAAACTATGAACCATACTTAACATTCGCCAATTTTGGAAATGTCTGGACCTCACAGCATGCAGGATGCAGAACGGTCCCAGGGTGTTAAAGTCTGATGGACGGCACACCCACATTCCACCCCACCCACGTTCCTATGACGTCTGTCTAGTACGACGACACTTCCTGAACTTGAAAAAAACAAAAAAAAAAAAAAATGATAATGATGACAATAAACAGCAACTATGATTCCTCTAAAATATGGCTGACAAAACCATTTAGTATAATTGCACTACTGAGAAAAATACATTGTCAATTTGGGACCCAGTCTCAAACCTATACCTTTAAACACACAGTGCCAGATACTGTACCTCCAGCAGTGATATACATTAGATAGATGTAGAGTTTTAGGACATTTATGACTCACCGTTCACAGAGATTCAACAAATACTACATCAAGGATTTGGGGAAATAATCCACTATGCAATGAATGATCTGAGACCTAAACTGAACTTTTTTTTTCCACTCAAGAAATTCAGCTCCATCTTATTCTGCCAATTGAGTTGCATCACATACTCATTAAACTCCTTTTGCTTTATTGAGTTGAGATAATAACGCAGCCCACTCACTTGTACTCACCACCCAATGCCCACTTCTCTCTCTCTCTCTCTCTCTCTCTCTCTCTCTCTCTCTCTCTNAAAGGTCAACAGGTTGACATTGTATATGTACTTCTCATCCTACGTCTTTGATCACATCCACAGAATGGACTTCTTGTATACAGAAACACCAGCTCATATTCATTAAACAAAAGAGCAGCTCCACCTTATTGTTGTCACTTCCTGACAGTAGAAGATTGTTGCCAGCGTGATATTTTCCTGCCAGCGGTCGCCACTGAGCCAGAGTGCCTCAGTTCCTGGTTATAGACCACCTCCTGCTGGGTCTGAGAGTTGGTTAAGTGGTGTCATAAGACACGGTGGTAGCAGACAGTCTACATCAGCTAAATTAAGATAATGTTAAATGACAGATTTATGACAGTTTGATCATATAGTAACACTTTTCAAAAGTCATCCACCTTCAGCAAAACTGATGAAACCACATACCCACCCAACTGTTGAGCAGCACAAAAGAGTCTTGTGATCCACCAAGCTAAACATGCTATTTTGTACATCACACATTATTTGGATATTGAATTGTTTTCTATTGAGGAAGGAGAAAGGATTTGATACCTTGATAAGTATGATTACAGCAATAGCACACACATCCTTTATTATCTGGGTCAGGGTTAAAGGGCATTTCCAGTCACAATCAATGTTAGTCTCAGAAATCAGGTCATCTGTGATCAGTTCATCTCATACCATCCATACACCCAACTGCAGCATGTGGACGTTTATTTTCATGTTCAAGAATCCATCATTTTGTAAAAGGCTTGAACCAGAAATATTTTTAAAAAATGTTCTGTGGTTGCAATTTGCATCCTATAGAAATGTATTTTAAAAAATAAAATCACACGTCCTCAATGTTCATTTCTGGGTCAGTGAGCACCATACTCAATTACCAGATTACTCTCAACCAAAGGCGTCACGTGACTCACTGACCCGGAAATGAACAATGGTTAAAATTGTTCATTTGTTTTTAAAAGATTTTTTTAAAGAAAATATATGAATATCTACAGGATAAAACTTGCAACAATATATGCTATATGCAAAATATGTCCAGTTCCTGAACATTAACATTGGATTCTTGAACAAAACTGAATCTAAACATCCACACGCTGCAGTTGGGTGTATGGATGGTATGACCTGATTTCTGAGACAAACATTGATTATGACTGGAAATGGCCTTCAAGACCTTTGTTGACTATGAGTACACAGGATGTAACATAACAGAGTTTAATCAATTAGAACCACAGGACGAAAATTACCTCAAGAAAAAAGGGCAGCTGAAACATCTTCAATAATTCAATGTTGTATTCATAAACAAACATAAAAAAAAGTTGGAAGCTTACCGTTTGGCAGCAGAGTGTGTAGCGGCCCCCCACCCTTCAGAGCTCGCTCCCTCTGGACATTCGCCTCGCA
>JANJYP010060213.1:0-19234 GCA_024605115.1 Rastrelliger brachysoma
ATATATATGTAAAGGAATTTAAGGAATAAAAATATTCTTTAAGGACAAAAGCATCCACAGGCACTAAACCCACGGAGCCGACCATGACCTCTGAACTTTCTGTGAATGCAAAAAGTACAAACTGAATATTTATCGAAGAAGGAGCAGCTCCTCAAACACAATTTTAACTTTGAATTGCTGTCTACAAATATACTTATTTGAACATGTGCTTACCATATGCAGTATATACTGCAGCACATGCTGCAGGATATATTATGAATTGATCAAACTGCATGGGAAACAAAATTAAAGTTAAATGTTTTGACAAGTTTATGCAATAACTGGATGAAAGCACTACTTTGTAAAGCCAGTCTACTGTGTTTTCACATTAAGGTTTAGCTGCAGGTATTTAGCAGCATTGGATCATGAAATGTGAGGTTAAACAAGAGCAACAGATGGAGAACAAGTACAACACACAAACAAATCACTGTAATGTAAACTTTGGAAATCTGCTCTTGGTTTTGATCACTGCAGCTCAGACTTTTTGTATAATAACTTACCAGGCGACTTACTGGTGAACATAAGATATATTGCTGATGCTAAATCTAACTACTGTAAAGAATCTCTTACATCTGCCTTTAAAAATCCTAAACAATTCTGGAATAAAATTAAAACTATTACTAGTACATCTAACAAATTCACAATTACCAAAATAAGAGCTGATAATAACACCATAATTCACGACTCACTAGCTATTGTCCAAACTTTCAATCAGCATTTCTCGATCATGTTCCTCACTATCACCTGATTACAATATGTCTAGGTCCTCCACCAACCTTCTGCCATCCTGTTCCAGTTACTTTCCAGTCCAGGACTTGATGGCTTAGAGAACAGGTTCATCAAGTTAGCCTCCAATGTTCTAATGTATCCTCTTGCTGGTTTATTTAACCTCTTATTATCCACCTGTGAGATACCAAATATAAGAAAATGCGCTCGCATCACACCGCCTTTTAAAGAAGGCGAGGAACTTGATGCTAATAACTGCAGACCAATTTCAATTGTATGCTCCATGGCCAAAGTATTTGAAAAATTAACCAGCTTCCCCACTGACAATATTTTATCACCATTTCAATCTGGCTTCAGGTTCAATCATTTGACTACAACTGCTCTTTTAAAGTTTACAAATGATGGATTTTCTGCTGCAGACCATGGCTAACTCACTCGTGCAATTTTTGTTGACTTAACTAAAGCCTTTGATTTTGTTGATCGTTAGTTGCTTTTGGACAAACGATATAATATTGGTCTCTCTTGTGATGCAACCAAATGGTTAAGTGCGTGTCTACATGACAGAAAACTGTGTTGTTCTTAATGGATCTCAATCTGATTTCCTTATGCAACAATATGGTGTCCCTCAGGGGTCAAGTCTCAGAACACTTCTATTTTCATTATATGTAAACAATCTTCCATCATGTCTAACTACGTCACAGACTTGTCCTTGCCCATATCATACCCATCATTGTACAATGTACAATAGACTCAACTGGCCATCATTAAAGGCGAGACGACAGATACACTGGCTACAACTGACTTGTTTGTTTGTAATGTTGAGTCCATGTTTTCTATATGCACGGACCCCTTCGAAAACAGGATAGGGTATCTCAGGGGGTTTATCCAAATAAATAAATTTCAAGATATAGCCTTTGCACTTAAATTTCAGCAAGCATGTGTAGAAAAAATGTGTGTAGAAACATTTTTATTATTTTAAATACAAACATTTGTAATGTGATGTTCCTATGAATCATTCAATACCAAGAATCCAAAGTTTGTCATAATTTATTCATATGAAGAATTTTGGATGATTGTAAAACATTAAGCTTAATAATTGGGAAGAAGCCATACCGTATCCAAATATATGTAAAAAAAAAAAAAAAAAAAAAAATAGGGGTATTGTTTGCGTGCAACTTATTTCACCTAAAAGCACAGTACACTGCAGATCATCACCCTGAAAAATGGCCCCAGAGACTAGTCCTGCCAGATCACAGTGCAGGCAAATCACAACTTATTTCCATCTTACAGTATGTAGAAGCCAGGGATATAAAGTCTTCTACAGAGATTGTTTTGGCCTGCAGGGGGAGGGATAGGAGTCTTTTTCAGTTTGGATCTCCCAAACTTTTACAGCACAGGCAACTGAGTTTAATGAGTGTTGTTGAGCTCCGGTAAGCATGGCCTACCAGGCAGTTACAGAACACCACACACTTTCTCCTTCTTACTTTCTCTCTCCACTCTGCAATGGCCAGTGGCTTCTTTTCTTTCACAGTGAACCAACAGCCTCTCACAAGCTGCGTGTCATACAAAAACCAAGAGGCAAGATTGAAATAACTACACCTCCAGGGCCTGAGCACAGTGCTCCTCTGCCCCTTTGTGCTTACTACCTTTTACTACATGGCTGTGCGTTTCCGTTTGTGTACACGCTCATATTTGAAATTCACTACTGTTTACTCAAGTGAGAAAATCCGGCAATCTTCAACAGCAAATAACCCCTACCCCCGCCCCCCATACCCTCAACCCCCTTCTACGGCCCCAAGTGGGCTAAAGCAGTTCATGGCAAATTGACAAAATAAAAGACGAACACAAAGCAGGAACATACTGCAGGATGCTGGGGTTCTTATATCTTCATTTAATCCTCTAAAGACTTCAGAGCAACTATTTAAAGATGTGCTTGAAAACCTCAGGCAACTGTAATGTGCCTGAGTGACATTCCTTATAAACAGTGTGTATATGCACTAAATAAACAAGAATAACAATTAAAAGACAGAGATGATGAACAGAAGAGTGAGAGGTTAAGAGACAAGAGGAAAGGAAAGAAGATGGAAAGCATTGCCACAAAAACATCTGCGTGTTTCTGCCTACCTGCTCACCTGATTGGTTTGTGTACTGTATGCATATTCAGGGTATGTGTGTCTGTTCCCCTCTCCAACAGACTGCAATGAATAAAATAACAGTGGAGGAAGATGAACTACTTCCTCTGTGAACTCATCAAGCAGACATTGGCATGCACCACTGCCTCCAAGATGGCTGCATCTCTTCTACCACCACCACCCCACCACCACCCCCCTTTCTCACGTGCTTGCACATACTGTCTGATACAGCTGGCAGCGGGAAAACACATGGTAGGTGAGAATATACTAGAATATGATTTGGAGCTGTCCAAAAGAATTTGCTGCATGGTTGAGATATAAAGTTAATGATATCTTTTTTTTTCCTTTTTTTTCCCTAACCGGTTATAGCAAGTAAAGTAAATCTCCATTGCTTAGGAAGCAGTCATAGTATTTAAAGATTGGAGCTGTGTGGATCAGCAATAGGAACAAATAAAACTAAAACTAAAGAATTTGTGTCATTTTGTAGAGCTTCAAGAGAAAAGCATTAAAGGAAATAACTGCTGGTCAGGTATGATGATAAATGTGGACTGCTGTGATGGAGGAAAAGGAGAGTGACTCTGGTGCTTCTTCTTTCATGTTTTTGTCTTTCATGTGTGTCTCGTGCACGATGGCAATGCCTCAGAGGAGCAGGCCGGTCCAGAAGGCCTTTGATGAGGCACCTCTATTGGCTGTGATGTAAAACTGTTTTCCTCTCATTCACCTGCCTCTGGAGATGATGCTATAACTCTGATGGAGGAATTGACATGTGGACTAATACAAGGATTCAGAGGTAATATACTGTAAGTTGAGCTACTATGTTGTCAGAACATTTAAAAAGAATTCAGTGCAATATGTCAGGCCATTAATTATTATTTATTATTATTTATTCCTATATGCTGTGAGCCTAGATTAATTAACTACATCACTTTGTTATGTTGGTACAGTCACAACATAATAATTGCATATCCTGTTCCATCTTTCCTTCTCATCTTAGATCAAATTTAGCAAATGGTACTTTACTAGACAACCATCAAACATAAGAACACTTGGACAACATTACCAGGACAGTGGAAACTCTTAAGACCTTGTATGCAGTCTCAAGAGTTTTGCTTGTAGTGGAGGCATGGCTGATACACACACACAGGCAAAGAAATTATTTAAAATGTGCCTCTGTCAGACAAGACAGCGCGAGGGCGGGATGGAGGGACAGAAATAAAGATTTTGGGGTTTTTTTAAATGGAAGGAAAACAAAGGCAGAGTTCAGGAATGACAAATTAAGAGAAAGGGAGACACAAATTACAGAAGTATGCATGACAGACAGAGAGGGGAGAGAATATGTAAATCAGAAAGAGAAAAGGAGCAGGGAGTGAGAAAACAAGCGAGGGAGGAGGTAGAAAAGTTCCATCACTGCTGCGATGATGTGGGTGGAAGGCAACGCGTGGGTAGATTCATGGGAGAGAAGAATGCAGAGGGAACTGGTTCATGACTCTCTCTCTCTCTTTTACTCTCCAACTCTCCTCACATCAGCTCATCCACAGAGATGCAGAATGAGCATGAGACTGTTCTCTTTTCATGTCTCCACATTCCCATACACAGCCACAAACTGCTGGTAGATAATGATGGCTGCAGTCATTAGAGAGAACAAGAGGAACTTTGCCTGTGTTTGTGTGAATACATATGTGCATGTGTGTGTCATGTCAGTCACTGAGAAACAATCCCGCCCCTTACTGACAGTCTGTTTCATCATTGGTAGGAATGATGAGATATAGAGCAGGGCGGCAAGTACACTAATGAGATCTTTACAGGTTCCCACACACACACACACACACAGGTAATATTTCTGAACCGCACGTACACGCAGGCCATTTGATGTTTCTGCGTGTCTCCACTGGTCACCAAGGAAATGGGTTTTTTCAACTCGCATCCTGCTCGGTCAGCCTGCAGCATGTTACCATGGCAACAGAGAACCTGTTGAAGGGGTTAACTACATTGCCAGTGTTCAGGAAAAAGGTTTTCATGTGATGGTATTATCAAATTTGAACTGGTTCGCCGCCAAAAAAGGTGTGTGTTAAGTATGTGTATCTATGTTTGATGTAGTAGGCAGTGACGTCTTTCTGTTTCTTTTCTTTCTCTGCGTGCTTGCTTCTATGTGTGTGTGTGTGTGTGTGTGTGTGTGTGTGTGTGTGTGTGTGTGTGTGTGTGTGTGTGTGTGTGTGTGTGTGTGTGTGTGTGTGTGTGTGTGTGTGTNAAAGAAAAGACTGACAAGGGGTTTAGGAAAAACAGGACTGAGAATGAATGGCAGCAAAATCACTGAATGCTATTGTATCCATGGTTGCAGAAGTTAAATATATTTTTTAACAAACCAATTCATCATAAATGTTGAGTGTGTGTCACACACTCTCCCACTGAGCTTGTTGCAAATAACCAAAAAGGTTTCTAACGCCCAGAGGCACTGTAATTAGATGCATGACTGTCAGCCCACTCCACATACATACACACACACACACACGAATGAAAGTGAAACTGAATACCACTCAATATAATAATCTATATCTACTACGCTATCCCTGCATCATTGCAGGCATATTGTCTAAAACAAAAATAAATAAAAAAAATCTCTATTGCACATCTGTCTGTCCTCCCCTAATTCTTTTCTTGAGGTTTTTTTCCAGTTTTAACTTTTTCAAATGAGGGTCTAAAGAGAGAGTATGTTGACTGCTGTAAATAATTTAAAGCCTGCTGCGGCAAATGTGTAATTTATGATATTGGGTTATACAAATTAAACTGACAATGACTATGTTTGAGCCAATGTGTTCTAATGCTTTTTTTCAAAAAGTTTTTAATTACTGCAGAACAAACAGTAGGCTTGCATTTGACGTTGTGTCACAAAAATAAAAAATACCTACAGTACTTTATGTTCCTAGGTGAACGCCGAAGAACACAAGAAGAATTATTGTAGTTTAAAGTTCATTCTCCGTTACACACCCTTCATTTTCAACAATGCGAGTCAGCATCTCTTAACAATGCGATATGGTATAGCATTTGTGAAGCCTTTGTGGTTGTGTTTTTTGTTGCAGGGCAAAGTACAAGAAAAATGCTGATACTTTGGTTTGTTGCTGGGGAATAATATTCGTCACACACGCAGAAGTTTACTGGCCTTTGGGGGGTCGACTGCTGGCACTTCTTTAAAACTACTGCTGATGACCAATAATAGGTAGATACCGACTAATGCGAATGATTTTGCTAATCAGCTGTGCAGCTTTTCATACAAGACGGGAGCAGTAATTTTGATTGTCGTTGCTTCATAAAGCTTCTAACTTCCAATTTTCAACCTAACTGCATTATAACCATATAAGAGTGCTCTGTGTCGGTCAGGTACAACAGGAGGTATCACTGTCAAGACTACAGAAATTACAGAGATAGAGCAAAAGATAATATAATATAATAATAATAAATTCTATAAAGTGTGAGTATTTTTCATCTGAGAATTTGTGTGCATGTGCCTAAATGCATCCTATTTGCCATGTTAATGCAATTCAGTTCATTAACATCAGACAATCAGATGATGCACACAGACTGCTAACAGAGCACACAGGCTGCATTTCTGGTTCACTAAGTATTCATGTTTTCTAGCTTCCTTCAGTGCTCTGTAGTGTCACCAAGGCTGGTCTCAGTGGTCTCAGCCTCAGGCACTTCTGTACAGTATATCTGACCCAACCATGCACACAAAGTGGGATTGGTAGAACAGGCTAATACAGTCTAAAGCTAATCTGGCTAAGTGTTTATGAGCATGAGAAAGGAGGGAAGATGTGTGTCTTGGAGGTGTGGCCTATGGGTTTCGGGCTGCAAATAATGTTGGCAAAAACAGCTGAGGGCACCTGTGTTTCATGATGAAAAATGTTGTTTTAGCACTGAATGACATGACCGTTGTAGACGTTGTAAAAAGCTTTTCTCAGAGGAACTACAATTAGATGCATGACTCATTATGCAAGACCACACAAACTCACAAACATAGAGGCATAGAGAAGGATCAATAACAATCTCTTCTTACACAGATAAAATATAAATGGCTCAAGTGAGGGATGCTGTTTGTTCACAGGCTACACAACATCTGCCTCTAATTACACAACATGCAGTAGACCTCATCCTATGTTATTTCTTTGTTTTCATCTGGTTGTGATAAAAACCTTCACAGCAGGGTTGCTATCATCTGTCACTTTTTTTTCTCACAGCTACGATAACTAAATCTCAATATTAAGCAAATGATATAGCACTAAACTAAATATATTTAATTTGATTGTGACTGCAAGAAAACTACACAAACAGTATCGCACAAGGAAAATCATGTTGCATTCATACAAATGTATTAAACTTCATCCACATATGAACAAAAGCCACTATGCATTAAATCCTAAATAATCGTAAAGCAGTACGTAAATAAGAAATGAACCAATTATGGAGAACACTGAAAAACAAAGTGTGTGATCTGTCTCCAATTTAAGCTTGTCCTCTCTTTGCAGAAACAAAACTCTGACAGTGATGTGTCCTGACATACCCAGAACGTAACCTGTGTCTGCATGTGCACATCTGTGTGTGCATGTTAGATGGCGTGTGTATGTGTGTGTGTCCACGTGCATGTGTGTGTACATTTAGATGAGTGTGTATGTGGTTTATTCATTTGGTGGTGAATCATTCAGCTCTGGGGGTCCCGGCTGACTTCCTTTCACCCTGCCAACTTTCACTGATCTTTCCCTCTACTCTTCTCTTTCAATCCATCCCTCTTCCTGTCCTCTATCTCTTAACTGTCACAAGACGTCAGGTTAAATTTTACAAAGACATCAACGTTTCAGGAATTAGAAAAACACATGCGGCTTAAAATCATAAACATAGCGAGGACACTCAAGTATGGAAGACTTTGAAGTGAGAAAAGCTGAAATACATTATCAGCAGCACATTTGATGCATTTGCTTTTCATTGCTGGAATACAGAATACAGCAACAGCAGTAAAGCTAACACTCTACAGAAAACACTTTGCCACTCTTTTAGAGGAGGCCTTTTTGTGGCTCCGTCTCAACCAACTGACTTCTCCATTCCGACATTGCTGGTGAAACAGGATGTTTTATCAGGCAAAGCCAGTGGGGACTTGTACTGTCTGCCCTCTGATCTGTGTTCCCATCAGTTGGGCCAAGCTGCTGGACTAATGGGCATCTGGGCAGATATTAGAGTATTGTGCTCTACAGTTCCCTGCTAGTTTAATGAGAAAACACTGGTTCCCTATGCACCTCCTGACAGAGAAGGCAGAGAGAAAAACAACGAGAGGAGGAGGAGGAGGAACATTAATTAGAGGATGGAAGAGAGGAAATGCAGAAAGGAGCTAGACAGAGTGAAAAGGTGATGGAGATGACGAATACACTATACTGTAAGATCAGAAGGGATAAAAACAGATAAGTGACAGATAAGAGGGGTGAGATGACGTATTTTCATACAGCACCTCTGATTATGCAGACAACAAATAACCCATTCTTGACATTAAAATATTCAAACACATCCAAAATGTTTTGACATTGTTTTGCAAACTTACTGTGCTATGACAAAGCAATAGTTTTTAACTGAAATCACAGACACAATGAAAATAAATCCCCCCCTCTCTCTGTCTCTTACACCTAAAATCTGACCAACTAGGTTGGTCACATCCAATGAATAAACCAGTGCTGTGACTCTGAGCTCAGGAGAGGACCATGCATTACTGCTATGAAATGTTAAATCCCTTGCAGAAGGAGTCTGGACTAGAAAAGCAGCAGCAGCAGTGGGAAGAGGAGGAGAAAGGAGGAGGAGGGGGGTGCTGGCTACGTTTGCTCTTCCTCTCCTCGGCACAAGTGTCAGCTGCGCTCCCTGTCTTTTTAGCCACTGGTGTGGAACGGGGCCCGGCTTCTTGAGGTTTTGAGTAGCATGGACGAGTATGTGTGTATGTGTGTGTGTGTGTGTGTGTGTGTGTGTGTCAATGTGTGTCCTACAAGTACAGCCACAGCTGCCAGAAAAGGGCCCCTCCGGCTGGGTTCAGGTGGTGTAGGAGCTCACGACTCTCTCTCTCTATCTTTATTCTTCCTTTTTTCCTGCTTCCTTTTTGTCCTTGTCTCTCTTTCTTTCAATGTGGCTCCCGGATAGTGGTCCCCAAACTATTTTACACCATGGCACCCCTTTAAAAGGACACCCTGAGCCCCCAATATAACTTGCTTTTGTAAACAGAAGTTTATTGATTATATTGATATGAAGTTATGTAATATAGGCTGCTTCTCAGATACCTATAATAAGAAATAATTTAATTATAATTCTAATAGAAACGATGTACAGTATACAGTAAAATGTTTATTTAAATACTTAATGATAAATTTATTAATTTCATTTTCTTCAGTTAAATTTACATAAATTAAACCCCACTAACAGGACACCTCTTGTTTTTTTTTTCATATGTGACTGCAGTGACAGTTACACTAATATGAATTCAGGAACATGTAATACCACAGTGAGTGTTCACGGACAATGATGGTCTTTCACAAGCAGCCAAAACGTGTTCATTAAGACATAAGTGGTTTTGTTGGTCAGCTCAGATTGAGTCGGATCTGTGCTGAGAGCTTAGATGTTTCAGCTTTTCTTTGAGCTGTTTTTTTTTTTTTCAGTCAGAAAAAAGTGAGTGCCAGAGCACTCTCTGTTGAGCTCCAGAGCTGGAAAACTTGTGGTACCATGACAACTGCTTACAGTGAGTTGTCTTGTCAGCTGTGACTTTCTCCATATCAAACAATTTTCTATATGTTGATTGATATGTTTTATTTATTTATTCAGTTTTATATAGTTCAAAGCATAACATAAGAGCAGGTATGTGGAGAAACACAATAGAGAAACAATATCTCATGGCACCCCTGGCACAGCACCTACTTTGGGAACCACTGCTCAAGGATACTGAGATAATGAAATTTGGGACTACAGCCTGGTAGAAATACACTCAACTCCCATATTATAACAGTCATGCTTAAACACTACAGGTGAGATTTTCTGATGTCTTACACACATACACACACACACACACACACACACACACACACACACACACACACACACACACACACACACACACACACAGCAAGACAAATCATGGGCACGCATACAACATACACACCAAATTTATGATTGCAGGCACACGCACAAAAACACACACTTTAGTAGCAATCCCAGCTCATTAGAGCCTTCCACTCTCTTAGACCTGCAGGTTAAAAACACTTCATATTAGCCATGCTTCAAATAGCCACACTGGAGAAAGATAGGGGAGAAAGCTTACAGATTTCCATTATTCATGTTTTCATGCATGCCACATTTTGCACATCCAGCATATTGCACAGATAGAGAACATACAGTACATTGTATGATTCTAAACACACACACAAGTTTAGATGAAAGGCACAAGGAGCCACTGACATTATGTGTACAGTATATAAGGATTTGACAGGAAATATAAAAGGAAAGCCCAATTAGACATCCATTCTGCTTTGGGGTATGGACGAATGTGTACAGATGTGCATGTTGTTTAGAATGTGTACGCACACACATGCAAGTGAGCCTATTAGAGAGTGTGTCAGGGGTAAAGCAAAGAAAGAGAATGAAGAGATTACATAGATGATGTAAAGAGGCGAGGACGAAACAGAAGAGATGCTATATTTACACTGTACTGCACGCAAGCGCTGCTAGCAGGGCAGAAGCCTGCGCTTTGAATCAGAGCTATAAATAAACCCACTACTGTAGCCTGCTTATGGCAGTTGTAAGCCAAATGAATAGGCTTGACCAGGCAAGACAAATAGGGCTGTCAAATGAGGAAAGGGGAAGACCCTTGACTGCAGGTTCTTACAGCTGCAGATCCTCGGGGGAGAAAACCCTGGGAATATCCCTCCACGTTGCTGTGTGTTTGTGTAAAGAAAGTCCCTCTGATCCCCCATGAAAAATAGAGTCATTCATCACTCTGTGTGGATTTGAAAGCATGTAAGAGGTGAGTGAACTTAAACCCACGCTGAGCTGTTCAGCCTATGTGGGATAAGTGACAAAGCATAGAGAATTATTGCTGTAATAAGTTACCTTCAAACACAGTTTCAATATCAGAATGAAATCCATCGCCACATTGATGTTCATACCAATTAAAGAAAAACAGAAAAAAAACATTTAAAACATCCTACCAGCTGTTGTCAACCTTAACTACTAACTGCAGCTGCATTGCTCTCCTCTGATGTGAAAGATGTACAGAGCTGGTGGTTACAACAACATAAGCCGGATGACAGTTTAAGCCTGTAGAATGAAGTCATAGCTGAGCTGTGTGAAAAGGAGCTGTGAGTAAGTGTGCTGTCAACAGCTTCATTAAAAGAGAGCAGGACCTTGTAACCTCCACTAACCCACGAGGCTTGTCCGTAAATATTTGTAATTGATCAAAAGCCTGCTTCAAATTGTTCTAAATATATACGATCTTATGGATTTCACCTGACAATTAAGACAGAATAAGCGTTTTATCCCTTATTTATCATCATTATTAATATTATTATTATTATTTGTTCTATCTCTCAACATGTCTGCACAGTTCACTCCCCGCTTCCATCTCTTCTAATCAACTCCACTTTGCTCCCTCCCTCTNCTCTCAACATGTCTGCACAGTTCACTCCCCTCTTCCATCTCTTCTAATCAACTCCACTTTGCTCCCTCCCTCTTCTTGTCTCTATCCGTCCTTCTCTCTTCGAGCCATTCTCTCTCACTCTCTCTTTCATTCTACACCATAACCCTTAATCTCACCAAGAGCCAAATCAGCAGATTAGATAGAGAGCGACTCTCGCTCAGACTTTGCCGAGCAGTTTAATGATGCGTTCAGAGAAAGTTAGAAGCAGAT
Organism: Rastrelliger brachysoma; assembly: GCA_024605115.1. Taxonomy (NCBI): domain Eukaryota; kingdom Metazoa; phylum Chordata; class Actinopteri; order Scombriformes; family Scombridae; genus Rastrelliger; species Rastrelliger brachysoma. The sequence goes on from JANJYP010060213.1 coordinate 11,815, forward strand.
TAAATCCAAGAAATCTCTTTTTCTCTCTCTCTCTCTTCAACCCTGGCACAGGAGTGTAGACATGCAACAAGCAACAAATCTCTCTCAGTGCCTGCTAGCTGATTAAAATTCCACAATGTAAAAATATTTTGGATGGAGTACAATTTTTCAGTGTATAAACAAATTCTTTAATCTTTAATCCTACTTATTATATCCAATTTGATATTTGTTTACTCTAGAATTTAAAATGCTTTTGCTATAAATGTACTATTTGCATACTGTGTGTGATACAGTTAATTCAGAGAAAAAAACTGGTAATTTATTCACTTAATATTATGAGTGAAAATATTTTATTATGTGTTTAGGCAAACCACAGCATAGGCTTTTGCTGTATTACTTTTTGTGTACTGAGACTAAGCTAAAAATGCAAAAATCAGTTTTACATATGGTATTTATGACTTAGCTTGAATAAACATTACTTCCCATACACATTGGGGCATTTACTGTTCCATAAATAAAACATAATTTACAGAAATTCCTCAGTCTGCTAAAAGAGTGGCAAATAAACCGTTGTTACTTACTGTCATCCCCTACAGCTATGACATGAATAAAAATAGCATTACCTTAAAAGGCACTGATTTTGTGGGTGTGTTAATCAATAGTGTAAAAAGTCTAATGCATGGTGGAGTAAGAGAGACACACAAATATTTACAAAGTGATAGCCCAGAGAGTGGTGGCTGCCTGCCACCATGATGAAAAGGGTTGATTCTGCTTGTGGGTTAATCAATCTGTTACACAATAATCAAGGGACATGACAGCACCAGGGTCCCTGGCTTAAACACAGGCGTCCTTGGGTGCATAATGATGATGCGTGACAGAATATTTCCTCCAGGCTGCCGTATGCTGCGCACAGTAGACATCCATCACAACCAAGCAGAGGGTTGAGGTGGTAGAGACAAGAAGAAGGAGTGATGGGGAGGAAGAAATTAAAGAGGGAACAAGGGATGTTGTAATACAAGTGTGGGGGTGTGTATTGCTGGTTGCCTTGAGGATCAAACAGCAGGCATGAAGGGTGATGGGGAAACGGTGGTCTTCAAAGAAATGTGATCTGTGTGGCAAGTCTGTGTATTTATAAGGGGAAAAAAGGCAGGTGTTTCTATGGGAACCTCATCTATGGAAATGTACTCTATGTTAGTGCATGCATTGAATATGCTGACATAGTTGTACATCATATTTAAGAGAGCATACATGCTGCCGTGCAAATACAGTCAGGTGTATTCTGGAGTGTGTTTAATAGCTCCCTAATTTCCCCTCTATTTTAATTTTCCTAATCTCAATTGGTCTCTCTACTGATATATTTTGCTCTATATTTACAGTACATTTTCACATAATCAACTGAATCTGAAATGCAGAAATAATTAATTTACATACTGAGTGTATTCATCCTTTTCTATGACACACTGAGCTTAGATGTATCTGCTTTCCTTTGATCTTACTTGAGTTGTCTCTTGATCTAGATGAAACTGGACATTTAGAAAAGCACACACCTGTCAAAAAGGTCTCACCATTCACAGTGAATTTCAAAGCAGAAAAGCTTTTTTTCTCCCCACTGTCAATAAATATGACAAAAAGTAGGCAAAATCACACATTCAGTAATCATACTGCTCAATGTAATGAACTGTGCAACATTATTCATGACATCAGAGAAAATTTCACACACATCAAAAACTTTAGAAGATAATGTTGGGGTTTTTCTATAATTTACTCATTATAAACAAATTCTATGACAAGATGACAACGACAGCAATACCAACAATTATTAGTGTCTCTAAATGTTCAGCGCCAACCACATCCTACTGATTGTGTGAATTTAAAAATGGCTGACAACAAATAAACTGGTCAGATTAATCAAAATAAACTAGGATACACATGTTTCATTGNAACCAACAATTATTAGTGTCTCTAAATGTTCAGCGCCAAGGACATCCTACTGATTGTGTGAATTTAAAAATGGCTGACAACAAATAAACTAGTCAGATTAATCAAAATAAACTAGGATACACATGTTTCATTGCGAATAATAAACATGTCATTCAGTGCAATAATGTGGTTTAGTTCAAGAAAATTTTATGGCACACAAATTCAAATATTGAACACACATTGAATGCTCAATGACTCATCTGATAATTTGTTTGTGAATAGCTTTTTAGCAGCACTTTATGGGAGAGAATTGAGTCTAATAATGTCCAACTGAGCATCTGTGGAGACACTTGCATACCACAGCTGTCAAAAAGCTTATTCAATCTGACACAGTTTGAAAGGAAGAGAAGTGACGGAATCCAGAAGTACAGATCCAGATGTAACCTTGTAGATATAGATATCAACACAGACCTGAAATCTGTGTTCACACATTACTGAATAAGATCTTCATATTAAAAGGAGTCATTTCAATGCTTAGTTTTTAACAACATTTGCTGTTGTCACTATGGGCTATATATATAGGTATTTCTTCCCCTCTTTCTCTCTCTGTAGCACACAAACTACTGTGTGCGCTACTGCTCTGATTGGTAGTGGCAGATCCATCTCTCTATGTTTTATTTTTCCTTTTGATAAAGCCTGAGGAAGCAGTGCCATCTCCACAGCCATCCTACTCGCCCAGCCCCCACGCCCACAGTTCCCGGTGGGTGGTGTTTTCCTCGCCCGCTGCCGCCCGCTGTCGTGCCAAGCGCGACATGTGACAGTAACAGCACATGGCCTCCCTGAACCCCTATACAATCCCACTCCTCCCCCTCTCTAACCCAATATGCAGGGTTGTTTCCCCCCCGTCTGAGAAAACTCTGTAACAAGCTTCGCACACTTGTCATGTTCCTTTTCGCTCCCCAGCCAGCAACCCCAAATGACTATCTCTGAGGCACGCACACAACCACCACCACACATACGTTACGCATAGACGCATGTCAGTGCAATTAAATTCACATAATGACACACACAGGGATACAGAAATGTAGATTCGTAGATATGAAGCCACGTGCCTGAGGAGCATAAGCTAGGTCTGTGCAGATCAAACCGTTCACAGATGAATAGATATTGTGCTTCTGTCTGAGTTTCACTGAACACAGCTTCCTCTAGCAGAGCTCTCACGTACGTCATTAGATGGGAGTAAACATGCCAGGTTGTGTTCGTACCAGTCACATCCAGCTGTCACTCAAGTCAAGCTGAGGTTTCCTCCTCCTCCTCCTCCTCCTCCTCTTCTTCCTCCTTCCAAAATCCTATTTTCTCTATATCCTCTCACATCGAATCTATTCCTCTCTTCTCTTCTTGATTCTCTCTATCTCAGCCACATTGTTCCCATTTTCCTGTCGCACTACAATTTCACCATTGTTCAGCCTGTTAATTATTTAGGTACACTCTCATACAGAAAATGTCAGATGTCTTATGACTACAGTAAACTCACACACATAATAAATCTATACATATATCATTGATTTTTCACATATCCATATGAAAAACAATTCAGGGACCTTTTCAATACATACTTCCATTGAACATGTGGGTTATGATGTGGGTAATGGAGTCAATGCGTAAATAAAACATAATTTCCTTGGTGAGTTGAGTGCAATCTAAGCATTGAAGATATTCGGTCTCCAGTGTCTAACCAGCTGTGTTAATATTTCAATTACCTTCATGAATAAATGAATTAAATAGACACTAACATTATTCTTGGTCTTCCTTTGTTGTGGTGGGAAGAAGCAGTGATATGTGACAAGACATCTCTGCCATCTTTTCTAGTATGTTCAGATTGGAGAGGCATAACTCCGCTGTGATTTGAGAGATATAGATGGGAAATTTCTCCATAGAATAGTACTTTTCCCACTCTGCATTATTAGATAACAAATTTAGATTTCTGGTGCTGTAAACTCCTTAAAAACCCAGATGGCAACTGATGAAAAGTCTTTTCACCAAAATATCATGTATTACTAATTGTTTATCACCTGCAGTGTTAACATTTTTAAACACTGCCAAGGGTCAAATCTGAGCTCAGGGAAACTGAGACCGATCAATAGAATTCCATCAATTTAAAAAAAATAATAATTTAAAAAAAATTCAGTCAATCAATATGTATAGAAAGCTTGACTGGGCAGAATCGTTTACAGGATTAGGACAATTTTAAAGGAATTTGATTTCGAAGTTTCCTCAAAGTACACAATTTTTAAAGCATCTCTAATAGGTTAGCTTTTATAACTAGCTGTTCTTTTTGTGAGCCTCCTCTCCAGGATTCCTCTTCATTCTCCCTTCTTATTCTTCTAGTATTTCTTCTCTTCTCAGTTTCGCCTCCATAAATTGTAGCTTGCAAAGCTGTCACAGCTTATTCTGCATAGCGTCAGAGACTAGCAGACCTTTCTTTTTCAGACGCAGCTGACATTTACATTTGCCCTCTTTCAATGGGAGAAGAATGGTCATGACCCCGCAGTCCCCTTGCCATCGTTGTCACACATTCTGCCTTGAGGAATAAGTGAGCTAACACTGAAGCCCCCATCGATGCGATGCCACTGACAGCGTGAATGGGGGATGTGAACATGCAGAAATATTTTGGACAATGTTTTTTTTAATCCTTAGCATTTATTTAAATGAATTTGCCCCTTTAAATAAACCGTTGTTACTGCTTTCTTTATGAATTATAACTGCCACGGTCAATGAGTAAACAGACATAAGTACAAAATAAATGATTAAATAAATGATTAAAATGAAGTCCTGCTGCCACTTATTTCACCCCCATTAAGTCAGCTTTTCATCCCCATTGGTCTCGGTTATTTGTTCACATTGTGAAAAAAGCTAAAATTGAAATATATAAAATCAACATCTTTCCAGCAGAAATCTCCAAATAGGGAGATTAATAGGAAAAGCCAGTGAAAGACACTAAATAATTGCATACTTAAGGAAACACACAGAACAAGATGAGATGCTGCACACAATAACCTCATCCTGAAAATGTGATTCCAGTGAGCTAAAGCAACCAGTATGAAGGTCTTCTAGAAATCAATAGAAGATCCCCTGTGTGTGAGAGCAAGTCAACAGTGCAGAGAGCAGCACAGAGTCGGGGTATACAGATAATATTTATGTAGAGGGAGGCTGCCAATAACCACCAGGGACCATGTATAATTCTGATTCATACATCTTAAAAAGCAGTGATCAAATACATATGAAGTCTGTACATTTATTAAATAAGAATACATCCAGCAACAGGTCAGCATTGGAGAATAGTTTAGTATGCCAACTTAAATTATTAATGCACACAACCTTGGGATTGTCTGTCTTATTCTTTTTTAAGTTGAGAGGGTGTCTCTGAATGTACAAAAACACACACTCATCCATTCACGTCTGCGTACCTTTGCATGTGGACTGAATGTGAGATTCTGTGATCACAGCAGCGCCATCACATGGGACAGATCATGTGCATCCATGTCATTAGTCGTGTTTACGTTAATACAGTAAACAGCAGCTACGATGGATGTCTCCAGTACATACAATTAGCAGGTTTACCAACCTCATGAATAAATGCACAACTTGTGCACAGTGGCAACTCTAATTGATGTCCCCTTTACACACAATTTACATACATTAGAAGTCACTGCATCGCCAAAGGACCCTTTACACATTTGTCTGCCGAGGCCGAAAGGTGGAAACAAAATTACACAGATGCAGCCATGTAAAAATACATTTTCGCCTCACTTCTGTTTTTACTTTTCTATTTTTTCCATTATGGGTTTAATGGCTATGCTAATTGCTAATGTTCCACTAAAAGACTAATAAGGGTAGTAATTAGTATAACATGGACTGTAGCTCCATGCAGACAAGAGTTGGTTTCCCTTTTAAAGAGCATGTGAAATTGGAACAGAAATCTCTGCCATAGAAGCGACATTTAACATTTGTGTTGTTTAGCAGACATTTAACACAAACTCTGAAAACTACTGCAACACCAAAAAATGTCAGAGTTGGAGGACTTTCATTGGAGTCCTTTCTGTCATATCGAGAACAGCTTGTCTGACATTACACTGGCCAATAGATGGCTTGTTTACAGTTACATTAGCATAGGGTTGTGATAGCTCTGTCTATGTGAATACGAATGTTGATATGAAGATGCCTAAGGAGTAATGTCCTCCATCCGTCCAGATGGCCCTTGGAATTATCTGCTTTACATGGGATAATGAAATCTCACTCACTATCCAACTGCTTGCTATTGAATTAACGTGATAGGCATCCTTCCTTCTCACAGCTTGTGGTGTCATCAGCCCAACCAGCACTCCCTGTTCATTGGGCGCATCAATCAAAGACAACTGAGGTAATAAAATCTTACAAATGCCCAATAACCATCACAGTACGAAAAGCACGAATGATACATGGCAGGGGCGTTCTTGCCATACAGTAAAAGGGGGTCTCCGCCTAAACACAGGCTGCCATTTTAGAGACAAACTGCCTGTCATTCTCATCGCAACAACAGCTCAATATACTGTATACATTACCTTGGAGATTTAATTGCTTTATCTATCTTGTATAGTGTGTTGAAGTGGCTGAATATGGCTGGTGATGCTCAGTCCCCAGATGGTCTTTTATCTTGGAATTTCAAACATAATGAAAGGGTTTAATGAAAGATGGCCGGTGAGAGAAGTGGTGGCCAGCACCTCTTGGCAGGAGTGTTGAAAAACCCTTGAGTTCATTGCTCAAGCATCCCATTGTGGCCATGAAATGTCACATTATGGAAAAGGTGTGAGGCAAAAGAAATAAAGTGAAAATGGGATGTAATGAAAAGGTTATTTAAAATATGATCAAACTGACAGTGTGTAAGTCATCAGATTCAGGTGCGGTTGGATCCATATTGTCAACAGGCTACTCATTTTTAGGAAGCAGGGAAAGGCATCAATTGTTCTTGGATGTTTCCCAAAATGAAGGATAAAACAGGCATTCTGCCATCACCCTGTTTTTAGGCATGAAATCAATACACGGTTGGGCTACATGAACAGAGGATCTGCTTTCTGGCAAAAATAGTTGTGCATTTGGATGGAGGCAAGAAATCAGCATGGAAGTAAGAGCATCTAATCATGTAAATACTGTTATCACCAGATAAGACTGTCTGAGATGAGGATTATTAGATTATATTATATCCCCTCAGTCTCTATTCAACATGTCAATTACAATCAAACATTTCCTGATTTCATATTTTTAGAACTCTTTGTAAATCATTGTGAAAGAAATTGATGTTATTGGGTTGTAAATGTTTTGATGTCCACAAATCAGACAAAACAAACTAAATTTCATATTTCAAACACTGAAGGCTCTCTGTGGTGTACAAGTCCTCTTGAGGCATCATGTAGCTTGTGCAATATCAAAACAAGTTTATGTCTCATGGTGAAATTAACTGTAACATAAACCATCAGTGCTCCAA
>JANJYP010060225.1:0-13983 GCA_024605115.1 Rastrelliger brachysoma
CTTCTGGTCCCAGTCATTATATGTCCTGGATTACACATATGTTTGTGGAAGTTAATTGTAAGATTGCTTAGTAAAAGGCTATATAAAAAAATGTGAAAGACTCATTCATGTTGCCCATGTGACGTCACGTCAGCATGCTGCCTTCTTCTCACCTCTTAGTGTTGCAGCTTTCCTGATGTCTCAACTTGAAGTAGTTTTCGCAACACGTAAGGATTTTGTCCTCTCCTTGGAAGAAGGTGTATTGATGTGACGTCACATAGGCAACATGAATTGCAGTCTTTCTCATTATGTTTTTGGCACAAGAATGAGACTCTCTCAAGCTCTAAAGACATTCTCATCATATCAAGAGTTCATGGACACTTCACTTGGTAAAATCCCATGATATGACACATGTTTTGCCCATTTTACTTTTGATTTGGCCTGATCTGGTACATCGTTTAAGCGCACAGCCAAGAAAACATTGACATCAAAATTATATTGCACTTCTTGATTGCTTCTGGCATGCCTTCAACATTGCCTCTCCTCACACTTAGACACAGTCAAGTTCATGTGCTGCTGAGGAAAATGCTTTGTTTTTCAAATGATTTATTACATATTGTAGGTGAAGATGGAATAATCTAGGAAGATGAACTGTCTTTAGATTACTGACAGATTATTTTGCTAAACTTGTATATGTGTTTTACAAAAAGATGCAGTGTCTCTGACCACAGACTTAACACTCGTGGATTTAGAATGGATTAGAGGAAGGTGTGGTGAAGGATTTTGAATAGAATCTATGATTTATTCAACCTTGTGAGGAAATGGGATACTGCCTTATTTTTTCTGCCACAGTTTTAGACAATGAGACGAATGGTTGCATTAAAAGATAAAGGAAAGTGAACAAGAATTGAATACAAAGGGGAACACGGGCGTAGCTCCAGAGATATGAACTATAATTCTTTTCATGATGCAAACATTGACCTGCAATACCATGATTTTCCAAGGACTTTCTCTCTCTCTATTGTGGTGCCTGGGCTTTTCTCTACAGGCTAACAGCATGACATGCAGTGCAGGAAACTCATCACAGCTGCAAAAGAAAAAAAAAAAAGGACTGTTCAGTCATCGCTGAAACACTGCATATGATATATGACAAATTGCACTAGACCTGCATATAAAACTCTTTTCTATTTTTCTGACCTCTCAAAGCGTTTAACACTACATACTAACATTCACCTATTCACACATACATTTACAAATTGATAGCAGAAGCCGCCAGTCAAAGTATGAACCTTCTCATCAGGAGGAGTTTCTTATGTTCATTCACACACACACACACACACACACACACACACACACACACACACACACACACACACACACACACACACACACACACACACACACACACACACACACACACACACACACACACACACACACACACTCACACGCTGATGGCATAGCCTTCGGGAGCAATTTAGGGTTCAGTATCTTGCCCAAGGACACTTTGACATGTGGGATGTAGGGATCAAACTGCTGATCTTCCAGTTAGTGTGGATGACCCACTCTGCCTTCTGAGCCACAGTCAAGCATCATATAAATATATCTGTGCTTTCAAGTTCTGTTCTATAATGCTTCAGAAAGAGAGTGAGTTTGTGTGTGTTTCAATGTGCTGTATTGTTGCCCACCAAGATCATCTCCATACCATATCTGAGAAGCGGTTATGTCTGCTGTGGATTGCATTTCTGGCTAAATGATGGGAACAGACTTGATTGTGATCTGCCTCTTTTGGTTTTAACTGAGCAGCGTGCAAACATCATACAGTGGCTTCACTTTTTCTTGTGTAACTATTATCTTTATTTAGTTTCATTACAGAGCACCACTTTAAACAAATGACTTTGTGCCCTATGTCTTCAATATGCCTGTATTGATCTGGACAGTAACTTTGTGCCTTTGTGTTGTGGCCGTCACCTTGAGTCATGCCTGGAGAGCAGCCAGTCTACTAGTAGCCAGTTTGCATCACACTAACAGCACACAGTGTTTTCTTAATAGGATTGTCACTGTGCTAGTATAGTCCATCTAAACACACTTATTTTCCAAACTGCTGATTACTCTTAGAAAAGACCAAAGTAGGGCTTAATGCCTTCACTTATCAGTAGGAAAGTAACATACTAGTTGGAGTGAAAAGCATTCATTAGTCTCCTCATTTGCCTGCATTTCCCCCATGAGTGTAGACCATATGACACACTGAAAAATTCAGTTCCCTGGAGTAGGGTACAAAAAATCTGAGTATTTTTGCAATCTGGGTCATCCATAACAAGTGCAAGTGTGTGAAACATGCAGTGACCAGACAACACATAGACTAAACTTTATTGCATATTGATGTTGACATGCACATACCTGACACAAATTCCATAAAGCATAACTTAGAGTATTTATTAATAGAATGTCAATGTTGAATGCAGAAGATTGGATGATAAAACCCCTCTTCAGATAGGATTTGCTGAACTGAAAATTTATATGTCAAACTCTGCTTTTATCTGATTCTTTGTCCCATAGCATACTGCTACAACTGTACCAGGTAAACAGCAGAATGCATGCACACTACATACTAGAGCATATTTGGCAGTTTTTTAAAGGCTTGACCTTATGCATGTGTGACTACATGTCCTGTCTTATAATGAGTCTGGTTGTTTTAAAATCTGGACACTATATTTCATATGGTGTAGGATATCCAGTGCCACTTCTTTTCACCTGTTAAGCCCTAAAGCAGTCTAGGCTTAATCAGTGATAAGCTTCAACCTCAAGAATGTGGATGAAAATGTAACTTTATATTCCCTCAAAGGTAAACTGAGAGTCCTTGAACAATGTTAAAGTCTTAGTTTTCTCTTCAAAGAAGAAGAAGCCTCCAATTTTAACTCAGGAGACTCCCTCACTGTGACAGAAAGTAGGATTTATGACAAGGACTAAAAAAGCAGTTAAATTCTTTCATCAAACCCTCAAATCTCAGAAAACATTGGGTTAAAATACTTTTCCTTGAAAAAAAGACTGTTTTATCACAATTTAATTTCATAAACTCGTTTTGATTCTCTTTCTCTCCCCTCTAACTCTCTTACTCGTCCCTCCAGCATTTTACGTGCTATTTCTGTGATTTTTGCAGCTTAAGAAAATTGCAGTGTTTTCAGACATTTCTTGCAATAAAACTGCGGGAGCAAGTGAAAGTTGCAAAAGATAGCTGCAATTTTCCCTTTTTATAATTATAATTGAATGAATCACTAAAATGGAAATAATTAAGGGGAATTTAATCTGTTAAATAGTACAATTGTACTATTCAATCACTAGATGGTTTTGGTCAGAGAGTGATAGAAGTTATCCTGCTGGAATCTGTGAAATCTCAGGATTTATTTGACGTGTCGTTTGTGTGGGTATCATGAGAACGAGGATACTTGTTGCTTGTGACGTCAATTGCTTGGTGTGTGACTTGCATTTTGTTTAGCTGTAAATGGTTGTGTTTGCTTACTAGCTGACCTTCTTTTGAATAAAATGGTGTGTGTTATGACTATATTCCTCCATGCTAAGTTCCCTGAGACATGTTTACTTATTTGGTGACGGTCTTGCCCCCGACAGTGGGGGCCGTTGTTATAAAGCACTGCGCATGCACACACACACACACACACACACACACACACACACACACACACACACACACACACACACACNGCATTATTATGATATTATCACACAGGACTTTTTTCTTTTAACTTAGGCTCTACATATTTTTGTAAAAGTCATTAATGGAAGTATTTATGTATGAGTATGTATGAAAAATGTACAGACATACAAACTTTCCTCTGGTCACGTCTTTAATGACTTAAGGGGAAAAGCTCAATAGCTTTAAATTCCCCACTGGAGCCCTCTAGTTACTATGACAACACTACTTATTATGAACATAAAATATGAGGAAACACAGAAATTACTATTCTTACAGTGCTACAGCTGATAAAACAACATTTAAAACATAAGGTAAATGATCGCCTTAGAATGCTAACTATGTACATTATTCGATCTGTCATTTTTTAAATTTTTTATTTAGATAATAATATTGGTTCACATTCAACATTGATGTTCTAATTCTTAAGCAGTGTTAGAAAAAAAAATAAAAGTACACTCTCAGTATCTCCTTGATGATTGATTCTGAATAACAAACAATTGCCTAAATTACTGCAAATATACAGCATACACAATGAACTCTCAAAATGCTGGCTTAAATAAAACCTAATTAGTGTCTTTAGTTGTATGTTAAAAAAAAATCACTCAGAGTGAAATAGTTTGTGGTGTTACAGTAAATCAAAGAGCTGCAATTAAATAAAAATGTATTTACATAATAAGAGGCAGATCAACAAGCCCCTGTCGACATTCACTGTGGGAAAAAACAGATGATGGTTAGGTTGTGATAGTTATGTTTGATTACAACAGTAATATAAATGATGTTACTTGAATTTTTAAAATTATAGCATGTGAGGATGTGTAATTTGTTTTGTCGGGTGAACAATACGTTTTTCCATGTGGAGTTGCAGTATGTAAGTGTCGATGATGGCAGACCTAACTACTCATGTACAAGTCACATCGGGTAGGGAGGGACTCACACCAGGTAATGACATTCCCCCTTTTGGATTTTCACTCTGTTTTTTTTTATGTTTCGTAAGTCAGTTTGATTCAATGTTTATTAAAGATGTCTTGCAACCCTTAAGTATTAGTCACAAAGTATAACCAGTCAAAATAGTCCAACTTAATCTCTAAATGACCTGTCACAGAGATCTGGTGTATGTTTGAAGGATTATTTTGATAGGTCTCATTATGTCATAAAAAAACAACAATTATTTGTGACATGTTTAACACCCTTTGCTTTATTGAAATACTCAAAACAGACTCACCTTCTGACCATCCTGTAATTATGTGTTCTTGAGTCTCCTGAGATGAGATCTGAATCAGAGATATGGTGCTTTTAAAACCATAAAAGCATCCATTCTAAACACACATAAAGGAACTACTCTTTGTTAGTGCCCGGTCAGGTATGACACCTGAAGATGTCCAGGACCCTCGAACGCTAAGAGAATTGGTCACACTCACAAAACAGCATTCCTAATTTGAACTTTAAACATGTTTTTCATTTAATAAAAGTTTAAGTTTAAATGTTAAGGTCAGTTATTATTTTTAAGTTGCCTTATCTAATTAATAAAGAGAGCATTTAGACGCTTTTACTGCATGACTATCAAATGCCGATAACAAACACGTTCCAGCATTCAGTAATAATAACATTTCTCTCAAAATGAGACATCAATGTCATTGCTCACACCCACTGAAAATGTGTTATTATTACATTGTCTGTATTTCTTAGTTGCTTATTACATAGTAAAGATGAATATGGGATGAATAAGTATGGAATGATAATCACACATATCATAATAGGTGTACCTCAAGAGTTATATCATATTTCAGTTTTTCTCAATGACAAAGGATTGGGTGTTTTCTTTTTTTCTTCTATTGTGAATGCCCACAAAACTTGATTTTCCACAGCTTCTTCCTGTTTGCCATTAGAATTAGTTTATTTATCTTATTCCTCTACAAAGTTAAAGTGAAAAATCAGCATTAGTAGTATTAAATAGAGTTAAGTTAAAAATAGGTTTGTAAAGTAACTATAGTATATTTTCATTTGGCTAAAATTATTACTGTTTAACCTTTTTGTATATAAGACCATGTTAATGGATTGAAAGCTAATCAATTAATGCTCAATTCAGGTGTTGAGATAGTTGATCACATATCAGATATGCATTGCCTCTGAATGTCTAAGTAATGCATTGAACAATGTACTTTATATTTAAATGACCATGTTGAAATGGTCTTGGAAAGCTTTGATTTTGAACTTAATCTCAAGTAGTCAGTGAGACGATGTGTTTTCTCTTCGACAAAATACATATTTACCCTACAACATGCCCATGCTGGAGGCAAGGATGAAATAGAACCACCACCCTGAGCTTCTTCTCCTGTATATTTCCATGGAGATGCATGTCACATCCCTAGGGGCTTCTGCCATCATTACTTCATCTATACTTTTTCACCTGAAGAGACTATTGAAACAATGCTGTGTCTTCAGACTTCGCTGGTGAGCAGAAAACATCCAGTGACCCCCCACCACAACCGAAACAGCTGATTTTTCATTGCACTGATGCAGCAGACAGCCTGCTGAGTCATTACCAGTTCATTTGAGGACAACACTATGAAAAAGTGGGATAAACAAAACCTCTCATGATTTTCATCTGTTTCTGTGATTAAAGGTGTTGCTGTTGCTTGAACTGAAGTAGTTAGTCAAATGACCTTAGCCTCAACTTATTTTCTATTTGTCACTCATAACTTATAGTTCATCATTTAGAGCATTTATCTCTTTGCATTGATACCTGATTTATTCACCTGTTAACTAATTCAGTTAAATAAATACGCTTTGACTGTGGCTTCACCTTAAAGCAGAACTAGCTATCTGTATTGTTACCCACTATTTGAGATATGAGATTGTTATAAATCATTTCTGTGTCTCGTCCCAGTACAGTTAAAATAAATAAATAAATAAATAAATAAATAAATAAATAAATAAATAAATAAATAAATAAATAAATAAATAAAGGAGGGTGCTGCCTGGGTTATTACGAGGTTTTATATTAATACATGTAGATTGTCATTATACAAAAACAAAGGCAAAGTGTTGTCATTGTCATTCACTGAAATCCACATAATGAGAGTTGCTGGTGCCCGGTATGAAAAGTTCCATAAAATTAAACAAAAACAACGTCATTTAGTACGTTTTTATAACCTGAACAGTCCTATATTATCTTTACACTGGAGTGCACTCACGCGATTCACGTGACCCTCTGCTTGCACTATGGAAGCCACGGCAGACAAGATCAACAACAGCTTGCACCAGATGCACACCGAAAAAAAAAAAAGAAAAAATGTTTGGTGTGTATCTGTTCTCAGACGTTGTTTTGAGTAAAATTTGGACATTTCCACTTCAGGACACTTGGATTGCAGCGGATGAGCAATATGGAGGAATATTACAATTTTTTTGTACATTTATGGACCTTTTCTTCTCGGGAGCAATTGACTCTCGTTATGTGGATTTTTGGGGCAGGATGAAACCCCCCGGGGTCTAAGCTGCATTTTGAGGAATAAAAAATTACATTGGATTTTTCATCAGCATGAGGGTGAGTCAATAATGACTTAATTTAACTTTTGGGTAAACTATTCTTTTAAGTTCAGTCTATACCCAATTATACCATAACAAAACTACATTTTCTATTAGCTTTTACTGAAACAAGATCAAAAATAACTTTAGGGCCAAGCTATGAAATTAATCTGTGTCCTTTAAAACACCATAGGCAAAACAAGTCAGATACCTCCCTGTATTCATAGTTATGACTGCAGTTATACAACATGTGGATGCAATGTGAGGACACTGGGAAATAATATTTATCAAATAACATGCTGCTATTGAAGAACAACCAGCTAGAAATGGGTGACTCAGTGAGCATAATGACTCAGAGATTAGGACTGTCACCTCTCAGCATTGAGGGCTTGAGTTTGATTCTTAGGCCCATCACATTCTTTCTTCTCCCTTTGTCCATGTTGATTTTTCTCATAATACATATACATTAAAAGGAGATGGTTTTAAGGCTTAAAATTGCCTATAACTACACGTGAGTGCCTGCCCTACTGTGTTAACCCTGCAAGTAGTGACAACTTGTCCAGAGTCCAATCATTGGACAATAGGAGCACTGTGACCCTGAAAAGAAAAACATCCAAAATGGACACTGCATGGCAGAATGAAAGAACCAACAGAGCTCTGACAAAATTCATTATTAGAGACCAAGCCATGCAGTGGCAAGGCCCTGTTGTTTTTAAGAATTGTTATTGCATTTGTTGGTTTTTAAAATATAATATATAAAAAATGAAATCAACAGCATCAAAAGAATGGCAGTAAGACTAGCAGGAACATTTTTATGCACACATGCAATGTTTATATTATGTGTTTAATTAGTGTTTTTAGTTTATAGTCACCAAATTAATTAATATGATTATTTGATTAATATATAAAAGGAAAAGTAGTGCTGAATTGCCATTTAAGAAGAGTGTATTGGTTTGTTTTTGTTACAAAAGCAAACTGCAATCCCTTCATAATGAGGTAAATTTGCAAGTACCAAGTGCTTGTGTGGCTATGGGTACACCCAGGGTTATTGTCCCTGAAGAAGGTTTATGGGCCAGAGATGGAAAATCTGGCAGCAGATGAACTGTACATAGTTAGTTAGCAGGATGTTACACCCTTAGGTCAATGCAAGATTTTTCACATTGCATCAAATAGACAATCTTTGACCTCTCTTCATTGAGAGAAACCACTCACAGTCTAATGTCCTTTTTCCTCAAACAATAATTTATGGCCAATTAATGGCTTGGGCTCTGTTGTAAGTTATACCTCTCCCTGTTTTCACTTATGAAAAAAGCAGAAAAAAGAGGTGAAGCATGAGTGTGGATTCCTTGTCCACCAAAACAGAAAGCCATGATTTGATTCCTACACTGGTACCACCAGCATGACCTTGCTGAAACATAACTGGTTGTAGTAGTATACAGTAGCTCACTGACATCTTGCTGGTAGGTTGAATGAAGCTGTGACACCATGTGTCATAGATGAAACAGATGACTGTCTGCACCTTCTTGAGGCCAGTAGAGATAGCAGCGACATGGGAAGGAGCACAGGGTTTCTTCCTGTTAAAAAATTTCCTTGGTGCTGTCACCACTGTCACCTGCTTATGGGAGAATGTTGGGTCTCTCAAATGAAAGAAGTACAGTCCAGACCTGCTCTATGTGAAAAGTAACCAGAAATAACTTGTGCTGTGATTTGGCACTATATGAATAAAATTAACTTAACTGCCATGCACAGGGATTTGTAGGAAAAATTTAATCGTCTTTGTTCCTGGAGAACATAAGGATTCATATATCTGCTTCCATCTGGTCCTATCCTGTGCAGCGTGTTGTACTGTACCCTAAGTTAGATTGGTTAAATGTTTCAGTTCCAAGGAAATAGCTCTCCACCAGGTTGTTTTTTGGCGTCTCTTGTTTCCTTTTTCTACATGGAGTTCATCTCAAGGCTACTTTCAGAATGTAGTCCTGGTTATGAGAACATATCTGAGCCATTGGAGCTGCCAATGTTTAATTTACAGCAAGACATTGTAACAGTTGGTGTTTTTGTACAGATTCTCATTGGAGAACTTTTCTGGCCAAAAGATGTAATGTATCAAAAGGGTAAAAGAGATGCAGGCACTCTCCTTCCACCAAGACCTCTGCACATTGCTGCCTCCTTTCTCCTATTCTTTTTTATCAAGATGATGGAACATTCTCTATTCCAGATGGATAGGTGATGAGAGATTCTAGCGGTTACTAATAATTAGCTCTGGCAATGTACAACAAATGCCCGCCATCATAAAACAGAAAATTGTATGTTTGAGCCAGAAAACCTGAGTTTAAAGTAACAGTGTTTTCAGTAGTCCTACATGGATTGTACTGTGCCGCTTCCAGCAGGTGTTTGTGCATATTTAAATCTCACGTGAAGACGCACTTATCCCAAGTGGCATACTCTGTCTCACTCTAACTGTGCAACCACATTTTTGTGTATCCATTGCATTATTGCACATTTATTTCTTTATTTATTTATCATTGCAAATTATGCACACTTCCACATTTGTCTGTGGACTTATATTTTTGATGTTGTATTGTTGTTTTATCTGTGTCTTGCAAGGTGACCTTGAGTGCTTTGAAGTTCCTCTAAATGAAATGCATTATTATTATTATTATTATTATTATTATTATTATTATTATTATTATTATTATTATTATTATCATCATCATCATCATTACATTTTATCTATTATAGGCAACTGTAGAGAGACAAAGTATGTTCCAGTGTTACTCGGTATGTCCAATCCACATCTACTCTCTCAACATGGCTTGATGTGAGTGCTTTCTTTCGGGAGCAGGTGCAAGACACTGCAGTAGGCTTAATCCCATGTGTGCATACTACATAACGCCAGTGAACAAAGATTAGTCCAAATGATCATTACACTGCCCACTCCAAAACTTCACCAACCTCACTTAAACTGGTGTTAAAGTCGCTTTTTTTTTTTTACTGTGTCCCCTCTCCTTTCTGAAAAGAGGTTATAAATGAATTAAATTCAAGACATTAGCAAGACACATATAGGATAAGCATACTCTTTTACTAGGCCTATAACCTCTTAAGGGCTGTTTCAAGATGTGTGGGTACACACATTCATGTTATGCATGCACTCAATTCACAAGTCAGCTGATACTAAAACCACCACAAAGCAATGGTTTCATGTGAAAAGTTGGAAATGGTATACATTAAATGTAGTCATCAACATCACATCACTGTATCTCTGGGGATCTATTGTTCCAGTCTCTCTTACCCTATAGTAATGCTGACAGCTGTAGCTGCACTGACACCCTCACCAGCCTACACTAATATATACATTATGTTCAATGAGTTGCAGTTAGCAAGCAAAATGTACATTGCATGGTTTTCCCTGATGCAATTAAAGAATACTAAACCATGAGTAGCGGCCCAGTCTGTTCCATAACCATGAAGCAGAATATTTAATTTCCCTGCAGGACACCTGGGATTACAATATATTCCCAACCTGTTCTTAGAACCAGGCTGAAATATTCTCAGTGTTTTGACTGACATATGTGCTTACATTTGATTATTCTCAAATTCCAAACATCTTAAAAATGAAAATAAGAACTGTGGACTGTCCCCTCTCTGTCTGCTTTTACCTGGCATTCATGAATGCCACTTCTATAGTTAAGGTTTGGTTATATTTAGGGAACAAAGGGGTGATGACCTAACGTTTTTATGTTGAAGTCACATTCTATGCACAACCACGTGCCAATTTTATCATTGTCTACTTGAATGACTGAGGACATAAAATTTCTTTTTAAAACTTTAGTTTAGCTTTTATATTTGTTGGTTCAAAAGACAGCTTCTTTATTGTCTGGTTAATTTTGTCTCCATGTATGTTTAGTGTACCACTGAGCATTTGGGAGAGGTATGGGTGTAGGGGAACATTGTACTAATGATAATAGTGAGTTATCTAAAATTTATTGCAGTTTTCTGAAATACTTATCTAATAATAAATGTCATTTATCTTTGTCTCAGTTGAATATACTACTCTAGATTTGCATGTCTCAATGCAATAAATAATTTACAATGTGTATGTCTAGGAATATGAAAGATGCAGTATTTGGGTCCAGTAGAGTGGGCCTTATAGTTTACATACAAACTTTTGGAGGTGTGGTTAGATCATGACAGACAGTTGTTTAATGAGAGGGTCAGACTCCTCTGTTTGATAAAGATTCATTTAAAAGCCAGAGCTGTTTGCAGACTGAAGACAATTAGACATGATATGCAAAGGGGTCAAACATTAACATTTTCTTCCATCAAGCGACAGATGGATTTATGTCACTAATGCCTCAGATCAGGAGAGGAGGACCGGAGACCAAATGCACACACATTATTCATTCAACACTGCTGCATGCATAATATCAAGTCCATAGAAATATTGTCTCTGAGGTCTGTGTGGCATAGAAATGGGGAACTCTTTACTATAGCTCATGACTTCTAAATTTGAGCTTCTTTTGCAGCAGGGTTTAATTCTGTCTAGATGTATTAAAATAATCAATCTAATTACATGCCTTCCATTTGTGCTGAGAGAAAAAAAAAAACACATCAATGGGATTTTGAAAACATATTTACCGAGACTGAGGCAGGCAGCATATCTGCAAATATTGGATTTTGCTGTGAAGAGAGCAAATGGGTCAGGGTAACAAAATACACAAAGAAAACACTGACAAAGCAATACCAAAGAAAAAATATCTGATTAATTAAAAAGAAGCAATAAATCAGATATCAATAAAACATGGGTAAATAAAGTGCATGAACAGTAAAATATACGCAGCTCATCAAGTTGGTGCATGACATGGGCCTGAATATGTTTTCTGACTAAGCGATTGTAGTGTATCAAACAGCAAGAACCTATGCAAAAAAAAGGGAAAATAAGTAATGATTGTCACTTTGCTGTGGTAGTGTGTTGAAAACAATGTGTTATGCCAACAGATACCATTAATTTTATTATAATTTTAATTATTTATGTAGGCTTGACTATATTGACATGTATCTCCTCAAAAATATAACTGCATGTCTACACAGGGCTATACTGGCTATATTACACAGGGACTGCAAGGATTGTGATTGGTCAGCTTGTGTTTTCTCTTTGTAGTTTCTGATGCAGGAAGAGCTTGTTCAGACAGAATACAACATGAAATAGGTTGAATAAAGCTCTGTAAGCACCTCGTTTTCAGTAACACACATCTAAGAAAAGACATCTCTACAGCAAACCTTGATGTCTACGTATGTACAAATAGTGTCCATTTTTTATTGATTGCAAAGGCTTTCATGTTTGACCTACTTCATGTAAAGAGCAAACTATCACGAGCCTGATCACTACCTTGCATTATGAGCACCTTCAGACTAAGCCCCTTATTTCCAATTTGTTGGAAAAAAATTACAAGATGCAAACATAAAAAAGAGGTAAAACAAAAACAAAAATAAGTGTGTGTATTGTGTATGATGATTTATGACTTGTTAAATATAGCAGCTGTGAAAAACTGAAAGAAGAATCAGAAAATAAATGACACACCAACAAGAGGACCTGAAAGGCCCTTAAGTTACAAAATGTAATGGTATTGAGACCTGGAGTTTTTTGTCATTTCATCAAATGAATGGGGCTGATTTTTTACATGCATATTATCACCCATGGAAACACATACTGGACACGCACTGTATATCGAGTTTTTTGGGTGTTTTTTTTTTTTTTTTAATTTGTTTTTTTTCCCCTGAGCTTTACATTTCACCACATGTGGTGGTTGACTTTGTGCAAAGTGCATTGTGAGGAAGTAAGGATGGACATTTTTAGCATTAAAGGTTTTGCAATGGTTGTGTTAGATCCATACTACTGTACTCAAGATATATTTAAATAAAACTACTGGGTACATTGTAAAAGTGATTAAGTTAGAACTGCCCATGTTAAAACATCATCAGTTAAACACATTAATTTCAATGGTGAGCAAACGTAATAATTTCAACAGCTTTTGACTTTCAAAGCTTTTCAATTTTCAAAGTAGTAAAGGACACAGAAAGTAAGCCTTCTGCATACCTCAACAATATATTGCAAGTGGCGGAGAAAGTGATGTGCACAAGTAAGAGAGTAGCAATTAGTGGCACACTGGAGTGCTGAGCCAATATAGGCAGATAAAGAGCCCCTTTGCTCACAGTTTTCAAGCTGTAATTATGTTTAATTGTGATTTTTTTGTGTGGCCTCTGAGCTTCTCTCAGCACCATGTTCCTCTCAAATGAGTCCTGTGGGGCTCACCTTCACTTTCCCTGCTCAGCACTTTCACACCACACCCACTGATGGCCTGTTCCAACTCATTATTGTCGGGCCATGTATGGTTGGGTCTTCACGCCTACATACCCACAAATGCTGCCTCTGCTGCCACCCCAAACTCTGTCAGTTCAATTTAATTAAATTTCAGAATTTGCATTAAAGAGACTGTCATCGCTGAGCATGATGAATGTAGATAAATACTGAACCTATCAATGACATTTTTGCAGTGACACACTAACACGCATGGCACAAAGACAAGACTTCCACTGCAATGCAAAGTTGAGGGCAAAACCCTTTTTTTCCCAGCTGCAGATATTTATAGTTTTACTTTTTAAATTATATTCTTACTTATTTAATGTTTTTTAAAAATTCATATGTATTATTTAAGTGTTTGTTTTAATTGTGTTTACTTATGCTTAATGTTTTATTTTGTACAATATTC
>JANJYP010060266.1:0-15070 GCA_024605115.1 Rastrelliger brachysoma
GTTGTGTGCGCCACTCAGAAAGTGCCCTGCCCGTCGCCGTTGTGGTAGACCCTAAGCCTCCAAACACAAAAAAAACTACAAAGATGAATTACTCTGAAGAGTCTGCGATAAAGGTCATTTTATATTTTATATAATGGTTGACTAATGTCCATGAGGGGGAAAAGCCTATAATGTAAAATGGTGTGTGTATCACTTTAAAGAGCCATGTAAACACAGGGTGAGTTTTGAGTGGGTTTTGGAGAGTGAAGTACTTTGTGTTTTAGCAAACACACCTTCACTCTGCCCAATTCTGGTCTGCTAGGAGACTTTATTCATGTAATCTTTTGCTTCCATTTCAATGTCCTAACTATGAGCCTGGGGCTAGCTGTTGTTTAAAATGTTAAGATCATATTGTCACTGGAATCTGAGTACCAACATCTAAAGTTTACTTTTTGTGATACCTTACTTTGGAAGATAAACATTTTTTTGTTCAACAAAACTTGCCAAACTTCTCAGAAAAAGACATGTTTTACTAACATGGGGAGCCATACAAGATATTTACTCAATAAAATGATGTAAAATCAGATTAAAGAACATGCTAACAAAACCCAGGGTTTATTGTAGTTTACCAGCACCTGAAACAAAGGCTATTGTTGCTAACATAATGAATGCATGCTGATGAAGATATTAATTTTCATTGGAAAAGAGCTGAGATGCAATTTCATACAGCAAATGATATATATTTATTAAGTATGGCAAGTTTTAAGGCTGTTATCTACTACCAAAATCGATCACGAGACAAGATATTTTAGGATTCTGGTGGTTTACCACCTTGGCAGAACAATTTCCTAACAGGAAACCCTGAAGACTTGTTAAAACATTTGAGTCTTACTATTGGTTGATAGCTGACTTTTTCTCTACACCCAAGGTTACATATTTGAGTTGGTACTACAGATCTTTATGGTAGTTTTCCTTTTGTGTTAAATGTGGCTGTTCCCTATCAGCTTTAGCTAACATGGTTGAGTGCATTCATTGCTAAACAAATAGCAAACGCAGCACTATGTTTTGTGTATCTGTTTCCAAAACTGTTTTGGACAGCTGTTTGGTCATTATTATCTGTTTGTGTAAGTTTTTTTTAAACAAATGCTCAGTGCCTTATTGCCCTTCCCCATGTAGGCTGAATGAAATATTATGATGCAATGCAAACATAAAGCATGCAATCACAGAATCTTACAGCAGAACAAAGAGTCTGTTTACACTGTTGTGGTTTTGTTGCCATGGATTTCAATTATGACACCACAATTCAGGTATTGAGTTTCTTGATAAAGAGCTGGTGTGTGATGGATATGGGGTTGTAATTCATATAGGTGTCAGACATGCAAGGGCTTGACTGTTGTTTGAGTTTGCTCAGTACTTTATGTCGATATATTCATAAAAAGATAAGATGAACATGCAAAGCCAAGAATAAATCTTTCTCTCTCCCTCACACACACACACACACACACACACACACACACACACACACACACACACACACACACACACACACACACACACACACAAACACACATATAAACCTACAGAGACTATGCTTCTCACAAAACCCCATTGATTTTCCTGATGTTATGCAGGAGCCTCAGTCACAATAAAGCACCATTACTGTGCTAGCCACTTTGTGTAGTCTTGGAGAATGGATGGCACACACATATGCATGTATGCATGCATGCACACAGACTCTAAATGCCTTTCTCCTTATGGCTTGTTAGGTTGAAGTATAGAGAGATTGGGAGTCTGAGCAGCAGGAATTGGATTAAGCTCTTTGTAAGTCAGCATCAAGATATATGATCCTGTCTTATTACAAACACAATCAAGAGTATACACCCATGGAAGGACTGAGCCACTTTTTTCTGTTACAGCCTGAAGCCAACTGTGTTTCCAGATTGTATATAGCAGTACTGGCTTTGGAAAGTTTGACCAGACAATGAAACAACATGATTGCCTACTGTCCAAACTAAAAATATGTATATGCATACCCTACATTTTGTGCCATGTCAAGCAGTGACTATAAAATGACAGAGAACAAAGACTCATTTGGCCTGTTTTTGAACACCTGGTTACTTTGTGTGTGTTTGTATGTGTGTGTGTCCGCACTCTGCTTTCATTCCTGTGTGTCTGTCTGCTTATCTGTAGATTGTCTGGTTGCCCAAGGTAACAGTTGTTATTGGGTTTTCTCTACTAGCATGTAAACAAAGGAGATCCTCCCAAATCCTCCCTGGTGTGCCCCCTAGCCAATGAGATTTAAGCTCCCAGCTGAGCTCAGCCAGTAGATGGTGAGGAGGGGCGTGAGTCTGCTCAATAAGGGGAAAAACAGCAGTAAAGCACAAAGCTTTGAATCTGGAACTGGAGCAGACAGCAGAGCCATAACAAAGACTCTTCCTTTATGAACAAACAGTACTTCTAAGCCAGACTAAACGGCTGTGGCTTTTTTACTATATGCTGCATTTTAAATGTTGATATGTAGTATGTATGTTTGCATCTCAGCAAGGAAAAGCTACATGAAACATGCATGTGCTCTGTCTATAATATGGGGTGTGTCTCTATAGTAAATCAGTTTGGATTGTGTGCATGTGTTAGTGTATACTCAGTCTGCCTGAGCCCACCTGTTTTCAACTGGTCCACACATATACATTCAGGACCATGTGTCAGTGTCAGCTGTGAGAGAGTATAGGCCAGCCTTTTGTATGTGACTGACAGGTGTATACCCCCCTCGCCACTTATTCAGGACATGTGTTCAGAATTTGGTCTGAGCAAGCACTTTGATTTTAACCTTTTATAGAAAAGTGCACATAGTGTGCTCCCTCATGTCTTTGTCACTCAAAGGTCTATGTTTGAATATATGTTTAGATGCCCAGCTGTGTGCGTGTGTGTGTGTGTGCGTGCGTGCATGCGTGTGTGTGCGTGCGTGCACATAGATATTATTGATGCTGTTATGTGCCTGAAGCGATAATCACTTTGCAGGTTCATCACATTCCCTCAGCGTGACTCAAAGTGGTTTCTATGCCTTTTCAATCCATCCCATTCATTCTGTAATCTGCCTCACCCTGGGGGGCTCACAATGCTTGTCGATAGGACTGTGCAGGAGCCACCGCTTAAAATAACTTCAAACCGTGCTGAGCCCAAACTTACAGGCATGTTTCAGTTCAAAGAGTGGAATCAGAGCTAAACATAATCAATTTGTGATTATCAGAGTAATATCATCTTAACAATGAAAAGCTTCCATTACTCTTCTCATCCCAAATACAGCCTGTTCACCTTATGCTGAGCTATGTTCAACTGATCTGGATGTGGATGCTTGTTTATATTGAAATGAAATCTGAAAAGCAAGATATGGATGTGGTCAACTTGCATTATAATCAGACAAGACCAAATACGGCCAGTGTGGTTATCCAAGAGATCCAAGACATGGGGAGAAATGGAAAGTAACAGAATGAAAAACTGCAGCTATAGGAGCTTATTATTTTCAAGCCAAAATAACAGATAAAACTCATGAAAGCTTATCTACATTGTACATATAACTATTGTAAGTCAAAATGGACTTACAGTGTGCTCTGAGCCCTAACCTGTAATTCTTCGTCAAGATGATGTCCAATTGTCTGTGCATGCCCACATAGATTTATCAGTTATGTGGCTTTGTTGCTAAGATTATTCCATGTTTTGTTTGTGTTGTTGCATTTTTTGGATCGGTTTCAGATTTGAGAAGTTTCCTTTTTTGAGTAAAGGACTAGAAAAAGAGTGAAATCCTACTACTACTGTTTGTTTATGTAGCCTCAGGACCTGCCCAAACACAGCTGAGACACAATTTCCTGAAGTTGGCCAATCAGAACAGAGTGGCCCTGGATAAAGGGCTATAAATCATGCAAAGATATTACATAGGAGTATTATGCAGAATATTAAACATGGAAATTTGTATAATAATAAAATAAAAATAAGAAAAATGTTCACGTTTATACAGTATAGCTGAAGCCTAACAATTCCTTCCTCTCTTGTATGAGATACAAAGTATGACATAATTCTTTGTTTGAGTGGGTGTTACTGCATGGATGCGCATCTGTGTTTTTATGAACCCTAAAACTGTGATTGTAAATTCCCATACCTCAGCGTCTCCCTAGTGACATAATCGTACTGTGGGACTGGGGCGGGTGTTTTCAGAAGTCAGTATGCAATGAGGCCCCAGAATTCCCCAGCTCCTCATCTCCTCTGACCCCGACTCCAACGCAGGAAATACAAAACAGATATCAACCCCCAAACTCCCCAGCACATTTTTGAGGAGCCATTTTCTCTTGTGCCCTCTCTTTCTCATCCCATAATTCAGTATGATGTAGGCAGCCATTATGAATATTTGGTGCTTTTATAGCCTCTCCAAAATTGTTATTAGCCATTCACTTAATTAATGATTATAAAGTTTGCAGCAGGAGTGGAACTTTGCATTTGTGCTGTGTGTAAACAGAAACATGCTGGTGCTCCAGTTTACGTCATGGTGTGCATGTTCTGTCCTATCAGCATGCACTGGCAGGCCAATTTTTTCTGATGGGAGCTCACGTGTCTGTGTTTGTACTCATACATTGTTTTGCTTACAGATGCACATATAGTGCTGCACCACAAACAAATACTATGAGTATGTGGGCTGCATTTGATGTCTTTTTATTTTTGGTCTTTGCTGACTTTAAACGTGTTTGAGTGGAGGAGTGACAAGGCAATATGCGATTCCATTGTTTGAATCTGTGCTCTGGAAACATGCACAAGTGCGTCACTCCGCCTCTCACCGTGATTTATCTGTCGTCATGGGGGATGCTTATAAATGAGCATGTGCACACTGGGCTTGTACGGGAAATGAGCTCATTGTCACTACTGGGCCTACAAGGGTCTGCTTCTCCCTCACTTTTTCTGTCACTCTCACTCTCTCTTTTTCACACACACACATGCGCACACGCGAACACACACACTGCTCCCCCTCTCCCCTTCAGCTGTCAGTTAAAAGCCCATCTATTTGTGTGTTTTAATTAGGGCCTCTCCTGCTTATGGCTGAATGGCCGCTTCATTAACAGAAAGGCTTGGAGACACATAGTCAGATCTGTCCAGCTTGTAAGGGTGTGTATGAGAGGGAGAGAGAGAAAATGGGGTGTGGGGGTTGCTCTAGGGGTATTGATGACGCAATTTCCCCTGAGGGGTGGACCTCCCATCTGTGAGCGGAATAGACAGGATCAGGCCAAAAAAGAGAGATAAGGGTGGGTGAACAAGGAGTTGTATATGGGACATGGAGGGGAGCAAGAGAATGATTGGTAAGCTTCAAGAAAATGTGTAGTCATTTTCTTCAATTCATCATGACATTATTGAGGCTGATTTTTCTTTGCATATGTACACATCTCTAATCAGAATATTGGAAATTCACACATTTTGTTAAGCTACTGCTATCCAAAACTGCAGTTAAGATACACAAGACAAAATCAATTTAAACTGTCAATCAATTAATTTTTGTGGGATTGTTTTTAAGAAGCTTATTAACTATTATGAGCCATCAATAAAATAAAAATAAAAATGACTGTTGCCAGCTCTTTGAAAATGTTAGATGAGTCTATGATCAGTACATCTCAAAACCTGTGAAAAGCTGATTTATCTGTTTTTTTTTTTTTTTGTAAATCAGACCCCTGTGTACATTTCTGCTAGATACTGTGCAAAACAAATCTTGGCTCCTTGATGACAGTTCATAGACCAACCCCACCCTGCGCAGGGCTCTGGATGGTCTGTGCTGTTCATGTCTGTATCCTGGAGAAGGACAAGGAGGTCACATGGTGAAGCAGGCCAACAGCTGCTCACTTTACCATCATTTCTCTTCTCAGGCTACAACAGGAAGATGGCCACTGTTGACTCTTGAATAACATAAACATATCATTAATCAATAGTGGGATCTTTCTGTCATTCCTTTTTTAAATCTGTCTCAGTCTTCTGTCACTTACATGTCAGTAACAATTCACCTTTTGTCTTTTACTTTCCTTCTTGTAGTATTCACAGAATTGTTTGCCTGCTTCCCAGTGAAACAAAAAAGAAAGCACTGATAATGGCCAATTTAGCCTCTCCTCCCCATCTCTCTTCATTAGTTTTTCTGTCCATCTGTGCTTTTTTTCTCTAGGGTTAAACCAAGAACACTGCTTTTCATGTACAGAATTTTTTATAGGTGGATATAGACACATTTATTTGTGTTTTTAGGGATTTTATTTAGTTGTTATTGAGAGTCATCAGTGTTAGCCATTAGAGGCTTCGAGGCACTTCTCACTTGGCATAAGCTATTTCCTGTTTTGAGTACTGTGTCACTCAATGAGGTGTGGGTGATGACAGGTCTCCATGACAACTTGGGGGGGGGGGATGACAGTTGAGAAGGAAATTGAGAAATGAGTCTGTATTTGAATGCAAGGCTGTATGCGTGTTTAATCTTAATTAGCAGAACTGGGCGAAGTGATGCAATCGTTTGGCACAGTGCAGGCTCTCTTGTCCAGGACCAGTTATTCTATCAGCACTAATGCAACTGGCCACCATGAGTACATTTTCTCACACGCACACACATAGACACATTCACTAGTGCAAATATATTACCCAAAAACTGCCACACCAACATTTTCTTTTGACTGTTATACAAATGAAGAAATAAGTCACTGTGAGTATGAGTGCTACATTATTATTGAAAACTTATGTGTGCAGTTTAAACCTCTGCATGCTGATATCTCCTACTGCAGTACTTTTTACGGGTCTTGACTCATTCAAAAATGTGACATCTCACTGTATGTAAAATCAATCATACAGGTCATGAGGATGACAAAGAAAGAGTAAAGTAAACACAGGAAAGCCGTCTTTGGCTGACTCAATCTCCCTCTTTTTTTTCCTAGACTCTTGTCTGACCCAGTTTTCTTCCTTTCTTTTTCCTCTGTTTTCACCAATTTTCCTCTCCTTTTTATGCCTGAATGCGTGGACATTTTTAATCCTCTAAATATTGAGTCCTTTCTTCTGACCACATCTCAGTAACCTACGTCTTTTGGAGACTCATTTCGTGTGTGTGTGTGTGTGTGTGTGTGTGTGTGTGTGTGTGTGTGTGTGTGTGCTGTGTGTGCTTTTAGGGTGTGTTTCCAAAACCAATAAACAAACAGTTTTAATGGGATTCCTGGAACAGCAGGAAGCATCTTCACAAAAACGTTATATGGTTATCTACACACTGCTGGGCCTGGGGGGGTGCTTACATGGTCCTCATTTCAACACAAAAATGTTGAAAATGAATGTGCCGTAATGACACGTGCAATATATGTTTTGAAGTGGCTGTTCATTGTAGTATTTTGTAAGTAAGAGTAAGAGTAGAAAGAAGATCTTGTATTTTGCAACCGTAGATTAAATGCTCAGCACTGGAATGTGTTAACATGGTTATCTATATTGTTCTTTAGGTGTTGGACTTTAACTAATAGTGACCAATGCCATCTATATACTGTACTACTGTCTTGTAAGGAGAAGGGACATTCAATATAACATGTAAATCTACCAATGATAAGGCAAGATTGAAGCAGGGCTCCAATTAGAGGTTGCAGTGCTCATTTGAACTCCCTATGTCACTTCCCTCTCCCTTGGGGCCCAGAGGAAGTAGGAGCAGATGTGTTGAGCTAACGGACACTTTGACAACACTGCCACTCTTTAAGTTCCTCTACCCCCTACCACCGGAATTAACAAAAACCACCTTTGATGTACATAGCACGTGTGTGCTCACACGTAGCTGCTGATTAGAGACACAAGATGTTCTGCCCACCTCAGCTGCCTCACATGCTCAAACACAGTCACCATGTCCCGACTATGTCACAAAACATACTGTGACTGCTATGTTCCTATCAGCATTATAGACATCACAGATAACATTATGTAGTAAATACAAATACTAGTGTATATATTGTCAGTCATTTAAATAAAATCTTTTTAGAAGAGGATAGTCTCACTTTGTTTTCTTGTTTTCATAAGACCATAACCTTGTATTATTTATGACAGTGGTTTTATGCACATAGGCTTAAAGATGTTTTCCAGTCACAGGAGAAAATGCAATTTTTAAAAGGTTACTAATCTGAGATTAGAAGG
Organism: Rastrelliger brachysoma; assembly: GCA_024605115.1. Lineage (NCBI taxonomy): Eukaryota > Metazoa > Chordata > Actinopteri > Scombriformes > Scombridae > Rastrelliger > Rastrelliger brachysoma. The sequence goes on from JANJYP010060266.1 coordinate 8,140, forward strand.
GATTACACACCATTATCACCATTTAACCAACTGGAAAAAGCAGTATTTGCATTTGTCAACATATTCCATTATATCCATCAAACATTTCTATTATGTGGCATCTCTCTGTCTTTGTTCTGTAGCCACAATCCATGTTTATCTTAAGCTTCTTTGTTACATAATGGACATGGTTTAGTTTCTATGATGCAAGAATGTCGACCTCTAGTGGTGTCTTCAGTTCATTACATCAATACTCCGCATGCATGTATGTTTTGATTTTTGAGGACACACTCCCCCCACCTATGGTTCCAGCATGTGCGCTGTAATGCATCCTTGATACAACTGATTTGATTGGCCTGATGAAGTTATAAAATATCACTCCACATTTTCTGTATTTTTTCATTCTGTCATTATCAGTCAAAAGAAAGAGAAAGTCATAAATAAGCAGTGCCTTAAAAATCACTGTTTCTGGGGTCGTTAGAGAATACAGTTGTGTACAAACCTGAGTCATTCCTGTGCCTGCAGCAGGAGAAATGCACGTGGTGCTGTTATCGATTATCGAAGTAAACAGACACTGCTGATCTTGTAGTATACTATTACAGTCATTTACTATTTTAAATTTCTGGCTGAGAATATTCATTTATGCATTCATGAGGAAACTTATCCAATAATAAAGGAATTTTGCTTATAAGCTGCTGCTGGGAGGAGAGTAGGTGAGGGAGGGAACAGAGAGAGAGAGAGAGAGAGAGCGAGTGTGTGTCTGTGTGTGTGTACGAGAGCGAGTGAGAGTGCAGCTATAAAGCAGACTTTGAACTCAAACCAGCTCAGTAGCAGACAGCTGTGCAGGACAAAGCACCTCTCCTGCGTGAGGACCTGCAACATACTGATAAACAGGATAGCAACCTTTTTAATAGTTTTTCCTGGAAAAAGGATTTAAAATCAAAATAGCAGAGATGGCGACAATGTTCAGATATCCCGTCTTTCCTCATCTGCCGGGTGAGTTAAACCAACATAGAATTTTTGGGCATTTTTAACAAAGGTAACATGTGCTTAGCTGTGTTGAATTATTAGCCACATATGTTTAGGTACTTTTTTAAACATTTGTTTTCACTTGTTCATGTGTTTATTTTAATAAATTAAAATGTAATTGTGAATATTTTCAAAGAAAAGCAGACTTGGAAAAAAGAAGCACTGCGCTGCCATAAAATGTCCTACTGTAGTATTATTGCCCTTTATTGCATGAACACTGATTAACTTGAGGTATCGGTCTCACTTGTTGTGAATCCCATTTTTTCCATTGCCTTTTAATGACTTAATAGATAATTCTGATGTTAGGAAAAAAGCTGTATTAGTTAATTTTCTAATAGTGGAAAAATGCTGAGTATATAATTGTTAAAGACAGAATACTTTGTTTTTGTTTCACTTTTTTTGAGGTTACAGGCTACAGTAGATTGAGGTGAACATTTAGCTTGCGTAATTATCAATAACTTCTGAAATAATTCCGATCGTTATGTGTGGTTATGTGCTGTCTTGATTCATCTCCTCATTGTTTTGCATTTGGTTTTTGCATCATCTAGTGGGAATGAAATGTTCCTCTTTGTGTAGCGTGGGAACAATTATGTAATTCCAGCATCGCTTCAGAGTCTCCAGATGATCACGTTTAAAAGGGGTGTTATTTTTAATGAATAATTTGTCCCTCAAAAATGTGTCACCACAGTGAAAAGTGTGTTTTGTTGCATCCAGGCTTACCTAGCACTGTAGTGTCTAAATTAAGACCTTTTTTTGCATGTTTGTGTCTTCTTAGATCCGTGTGACCCCGGTCTGTCGGTGTCACCAGGGAGAAGTGTCATGGCAGAGCCAGACTATCTTGAGGGTGACTGTGATGAGCTCATCAAACCCAAGAAGCTGATCAACCCAGTCAAGAACTCCCGTAACCATCAGGACCTGCACCGAGAGCTGCTCATGAACCAGAAGAGGTCAAGAAAATTCTTTTCTGTTTCTTCCTCTTCCTCATCTATTTATGACTTGTCAGTTTCAGTAGGAACACACCTTCTCTTTATACACATACTTGTCTAAGGAAGTGATTGTTATTTATAGTTGGCTATCTGAGGATTTATCATGCTTTATGGCACAAAATAAGATCCAAAGATCAATATAGTAGCTGCTTGTCACATTTCTTCATGTGTATCATATGATTATAAAGATAATACTTTATCTATTCACTTAGTTAGTTGTAAGACCTGTTGTTGTCTGTGGCAATAACTATCAAGACTCCAGGTTCAGGCTAATTAGGTCCTCGCCTCACCAGAGGTGAGGACCTATTGTTTCTGTAAGGATTATTCTTTTTTTGTTTTTGCATCTTCTGATGAAGGATGAGTTAATAAAGAAGTCCCGCTACTTTCCTGCAACTGGCCTGTATCTGTGCAGACTTTAATGTTTCTGGAGTGTGTCATTTTAGTTGACTTCAGTGGTCCCTCTAGCAGCAGTGTTATGTAAAGCTTGGTACATAAAAGTTTCATAGGAGCTATTATATAAAACCTCAGGTGCATTAGTGTGTTACAAATTTGTTATGTAAAGGTCACACATATACTGTACAGAATCAATCTGGTCTGACTGATGATATTAATACTACATCATAAAACAGGATTTGGTTTGTGTGAGCATCCATGGAACAGTGTCTGTGTACATACATGGGGTCTGTGATCACTGTTTTTGGCACTAAATGTTTGTTTTTCTCTCTACAAATGCAGTGCCATCGGCTTTATTTCCAAGCTATTAATAGCTATGTAAACACACATGCTGCTGACAGCTGTTACATCACAACAGTGATGCGCTGCTTTAAACAGGTCAAACAGTGAGGTCCTTTTGTACTGATAGAAGCAGGACATTAATGAATGATGGGAACCAGCATTGGCAAGAAATGTAATGAAAACATCTAGAGAAAAAAGTGTTTTGTTGTTGCTGCCTGTGTATTCCAGAAGCTGCAGCATATTGTTTTTAGTTGTCTAGACAGGGATTCATATGAGTTTAGTACCAGTAGAAGTCTGTAAGATAAATCTAGTGGGTTTAATGGTGGGATGAACTTGTTTTGATTGGGCTTTTTATAGTGTAGAAAGCTTTCCTGCATAGTGGATTAGTCACAGTGATCAGAGTGGGCAGGGGGGTGGGGAGGGGGGTGGATACATGGATGGATGGATCACTGTATGAAGAGGGAAAAAATGTGTTATGTAATCAAGATTACAAAACAGTCTCTAGCTGAGGGCCTTTTTCTGCATTTGCTACCTTTTCTGTGGTGACTCTGTTGTGCATGTGCTTACACGCACAGAGGAAGAATTTGAGAAATTCAGCCACTGAAACTGGTGAAGCATTTGAGCATATGGAGGTATTGATATGTGGGATTTGAATGCACATTCTTCCCAGTAAGCTAGAGAGGCAGCACTTGTGGGAGGGGTCATGGAAAGAAGGGTCTGTGATTATGTAAATATTGCCCCATGGAGGAGAGGAGGGTGGCATAAGCATTTTTTACTGCCTGTCTTATTGTTTCAAGTGACCTTGACCACCCCACCCCACCCCCCGCACCCCCTCCTCCTCCTCCTCTCCACCTCCCCCTTTCTGAGCAGNCCGCACCCCCTCCTCCTCCTCCTCCTCTCCACCTCCCCCTTTCTGAGCAGAGTGCTGGAAAACAGCCTGACACAGTCACGTCAATGACCCTCTGCTGTGCCACAGGTCATGAAGTGCTTTCATAAGACCCTCGCTATCAGGCAAACCTCAGCATTTAAACTGGAGCAGTGACATCAGTTTAAGTAATAAAAGTACTCCCACTGCTTCTCAGAAAATTGTGGACTTGGTTATGTAATCTCTAGGATTTAATAATGCATTTCATTAAGGTGTTGTTGTGCTAAACTGCAGTCAGGTAGGCATGCTATGTTTTCTTTGAAGAGCCTACGCAGATTCAGGCGAAAGGGAAATCACTAACCATGAGGAAAGTTAAGTAATCTGGATCATAAGGTATTTAAAGGGAGATGAGATTACATTTTATTTAAATTGAATGGTGACCTCTGTCTTTTTGCTTCCCCTGATTTTATTTGTACTATATTGTACTTCCTTGATCCTTTGCAGGGTTCACTCTTTATCAGCTTTTGCCTTTTGTGGCTAACTTTAACCCATGTGTGTTTATTCTTTTCATCCTCAGCCCCTTTCTTTTTCTCTCGTTATTTGGAGGAGTTTGTAGAGTTACATAATGTTAAGTGTTTTGCTGCTCTTAGGAAGACTTGCTCACATTGAACCAACATCTCCCTGTTCTCTTTTTTTGCTTTTTACTACACAAACTAAGGCAGTTGTGCAACAGCCCCTAAGATTTTGCAATGATTTATATATATATTTGCACTTTGTTAAATGAGCTTTGAGACTGATAATTGTGGGTTTGTTTGTTTGGTAGCTTCGAAAAAGGAGAGAAAAGCATGGCATGATTTCAGTTGCACTTTTATCAAGGTCAACTCCAGTGCTGGCAACCATCTCATACACAGATTTGAAAATGTGGAGCAATCTGTGATTGACTCGAAATCAAAATTTTTCTGAACATGATTGACATGTTTAATCCAGAACATTTTAGTCAGCATGCGTGTCAAACTAGAATGAGGTCATGTCATCATCTGAGACTCTCCATGTGAGGCTGTAAAGTCTGTGTTGTCAGATGTTGTTCATTAAGTTTTATTTTAGTAACATGTTGTTTCACTGATTAATTCTACACAGGGGTCTAGCTCCTCAGAACAAACCGGAGCTCCAGAAGGTTCTCGAGAAGAGAAAGAGGGAACAAGTCATCAAGGCTCAGAAGGAGGAGCAGGAAGCCCATAAAAAGAGGAGTGACCTGGAGATAGAGCTCATGAAAAGACAACAGAAATTAGAGCAGGTAAATGATTGATATCAATCCTTGTTGCTGTCCTTGTTTCAGCCTATTCTTGTTGTTATACACAGATTATTACCTCTGTAATGTTTATGGTAATATTCTTACAGCTGGAGCTGGAGCAACAGAAAATTGAGGAGGAACAGGAGAACACCCCTGAGTTTGTAAAGATGAAGAGCAACCTGCGCAGGACCAAGCAGGAGGCTGACGGAGAGGAACGAACCACCTAAAAACCAGCAGGGGTGTCAGAGTCTGGCTGATTGTGGGCATGTTTGTGGGCACAGAGACGTCAGGAGTGTGTGGACAAGAGCAAGTGTGTGTGTCATGTCTGTGGTACACAGTGGTGACCTAACCATGGTTCAAGATGAACTTCCTGGCTTTCCCAACCTAGTTGTTCCTTCCTGCAGTGAGGAGAGAGACTTTACAGACTAAAGACCCCCTCCGTTTGCCTGCCACGGACTGCCAGTAGTCACCCCTGCTCCTCACACCCATTCAGCAGCACACAGCACCCCCTGCAGGTTTGACCTATCACAGACATGTTACATGTTGCGCCTTTCAATGAGGGCAAGCAAGCTTCCAATGAGCTCTGCTGGAGAATCAACCAAACATACACACACAGGAGTTTTCATCCTCTCTGTTTTCACTCCTCTCTCCACAGCAAGCTGTCATTTCTCTATATTGTTATTGGTGTTGTTATCGTTGTTGTTTCATTTTTGTTTTGTTTTTTTGTTCTCATCTTCAAAATCAAATAAGGAAAAGTGGACACTGGATGGACTCTTGAAGCTGTGTAATGTAAAAGCCAAACAAATGTGTTTTTGTTATTTATGTTTGTAGCTTTTAGCCCATGTATAGGGAGGACACTTTTAGTCGTTTATGTATTTTAGTTTGTTTTACAGCATAGTTTATGAAGCCAGAACAGGACAAAGGGAGTGTATGGTTGTGTGAAACACTCAAGGTTTCTTTATTTTTTATTATTTTTAAAATTCTAAACATGCCATTTCCTCAGCTAATGCAATTTTGAGCAATAGTATAACTCCCAGGCATGAGAGTGACCTATTCTTTATATATTCTGTTGTTTTGTATTAATAAAAGTGTTACTTAATAAATAATTTAAGTTTTTGTTAGATTGGTCATTGAGAATAAGGGTTATTAATTGAGGCCTGTTTGATCAGTCTGTGTTTTTTTTTAATGAACAAAAAGTTTGATTAAAAACTGGGGAATATAATTGAAAGATCATACATTCAAGACGTGCGTCATAAAAGATTGAATAGAATGTGGAGTTGTATATTTATGGATCCCAAAACAATTCTGATAAGCTTTCTGGCTCCAGTGTTTTGTCTTTTATTTTTGATGGAGCAAAATGTGCAGCCAGAAAATTGAAATGGGTCATTACTTGCAAGATCATTTAACTCATGCAAATAGTCATCGTCATGCTGGGATGAATTCTAAGATGGTTGCATGATGTGGAAAAACTTGGATGTGATTACTTTGGATGTCTTACTGATTATTTAAGCATCACACAAAATACTGTTATGGGTCGAAACTTTTGGATTGTGGTTCTTTAAGAATAAATCATCATTGTTCTCATAGGAAAAGGCAGACTAAAAACAACCTAACCCTAATTCCTCCAGATACCAAATCTTCCTTAAAATAAACATAATTTTAACATGTCACATTTATTTTTCTTTATTTTGTGTGCTGCTGTACTCTGGAGTTGTTAACCAATAAATTGTATTCTTTATTTTCTAAATGGAATGTGATTCATAAATAATAGCAAAGCAGTCAGCCTGTCAGACAACCATCACTTCGATAAGAACAGTTAATTTACCGTAGCCTTAAACTAATGTATTGGGATTTTTTTTTTTTTTTTTTTTGCTAACAGGGTCTCTATTTTTATTAGGTTACAGCTGATTCTCACTGGTGAATATACAGATCTGGAAAGATGCAAATCAAATATTGCATTTTATGTGGCAAGACCTAGAATACAGCAAAGCAAGAGCACACAATATAATAATGAATTAATAGTATTTGGAATTTTTGGCAGGACTT
>JANJYP010060287.1:0-14625 GCA_024605115.1 Rastrelliger brachysoma
CTACAGCAGGTTATAATAATTCAAGCAGCATCTACAAGGGGCTTTTGTTCAATCTTTACATTCATTACAGACTGGTGTGTGTGCAAAAAGGTAGATCCAAATAATTTGAAGGACTGGGGGTAAGGGGGCGGGGGAGGTGGCTGGGGGCTTATCTGTGCCTTACATTCTGGGTTTACCTCTAACATTCAACATTGAGCACAGAGAAGATGATCGCTAAAAAAACAACAAAAAAAACCCAACTCTTGCGATCTCTTGTGCACTCATCCTCTTTAAACTGACCATTTCACAGTGTTTCAGAGCCATGCAACAGGTGATGTACGAGCCTTCACATGGGCACTTCAGGTTGCCCCTAAAAAGTTCCGTTTCAGTGTGCAAGGACCTGATGGGATACATGTTGGTGGCCATTTGGGGCTCTTTGCTAGGGGTTGGTGTTCTGATGAGCCAAACAACAACTGTGGTTTGAAGGGATATCAGCACGTTTAAGTTGCGTTTACCCTCTTTTCAGCGGGTCAACCGTTCAACCCCGTTTAACATTCAGAGAGAAAGATTCCAACACAAAACAAAGTCTGTTTAGTCTTTGGTTTCCAAGTTCAATGGAGGGACCTGTTTTAAAGCTTTGTGAAGAGCAGGGGAGTCCATGGGGGTCTGGTGGGGAACCGGTGACCCTGCCCTTGGGGACATCACTAGAGATGAGGGCAGAGTCTCTGGAGGCAAGCTAGCTGCAGAACCACTCATACTTGGGTACATGACCGGCATGCCCCCAGAATACCAACATTTCTCCAGCATGGGCAGATACGCTGCTGCTGCTGCAGCTGCAGGGGGGATGAGGTAGAAGGGCAGGCAAAATGGGGGCTGGTTGTGGGAGAAACTCATGTAGCTGCCAGGGCCTCCTGCTGTGTGACAGGGAAGGATTTCGTCCTCTGAGGAGTCAGACCGTGATTTCTTGGCCTGAGGCTCATCACCCTCCTGCTTGATGGCACCGGCTGTCCGATCAGACGCGGCATGCTTGAGCTCCCCCTCTCTGGCGTGGTTTTCTGACCACTGAGCTTTGGGGTCACGCTTGTCATGTTCTCCCCCATACCCGCTGTCAGTGTCTGTATCACTGCCGCTTTGCTCCCCCATACCATGAGGATAAGTCCTTTGGATGACGGGAACACAGTTCTTTGCTGGGCCTTCAGAGGTTCTTGGAGGCTGTCCGGCAGGTTTCTTCACTTTCTCTGGACCTTGAAGGCTGGACTCATCTACTCGACTGCTTTGATGCTGCAGGACTTCAGCGGCAACCTTTTGGATGTGACTGATGATATGGGAAGGGCTCAGGTCCCTGCTGCTTTCTTGGGTGGCCAGATAGTGGAAGACCTCTTTTGCACACAAGTGAAAGCCTGAGCGGAACATCTCCTCGTTGGCCTCTGCGGTGTCACCACCATGATCACCTGATGGATTAAAACCACAGCATTAAAATAACAGCCTTTACTGTGCAGTTTTCCTTAATTGTGACACATGCAACGCATCCCAAACTGTTCCCTTTTTTGAGAACACTTGATTAAAAACAAAAAATTCTATTTTACATCCAAATGACATCACAACATCAAACTTACTAATTTGCAGGTCCTTTTGTAGCGCAATAATTTTCTGCTGTTGCTGCTCCAGGAGGGAACTCAAGGCTTTCACATGCTTGAGAGTGAGTTCCAGCACCACGGCTTTCTCCAAATGACCCAGCGTCTAAAACAGGAAGACCTTCGATAAGTATGTTGATCTTTCTTATGTAACACATTCTGCAGCTGAACAGAGGACAAGCCTTGAACACACAGACACGCACACACTACATTCTTAACGACAAATTCAAACCTTTTAACGTAGTAATAATAATAATAATAATAATAATAATAATAATATTACAAAACTGGAGAAAAAAAATCCTATTTGTTGATTTCTTAAATGCTTTTAAAAAAATCCAAAACTATTTTTTCAATCTAGAAACTGAATCCAAAGAGTGAAGCAAACAAATTGCTCAGCAGAACCATGTGGCATCTCAGATTCCCTGGCTGGCAGCAGACATGCCATATGTAGAAGATAATACTCACTGTAAGCTTAAGATGTTCTGGCAACAAATCCTTCAGCTGGGCAATGCATTCGTTGATTCTGTCACGTCTTTTCTTTTCAATCAGTCTGTGAGGCAACTTGTACGTCTCCTGAAAGTGGATTGAATTATTGACAGTGAGATCCGGGCTGCTCAGTTTCAACTTAAAAAAATGCAGAATTATTACGCATTTTTAACTTTTTAATTTACCTTGCTCTCATCCCCGCGCTTCATGCCCCTCCTGGGTTTGTACATAGTATAGATAGGAAAATCAATTCTTTAAAGAGAAGATAAAACAAATAGTTAGTCTTCAGTTTGAGTATAAAGAGATAAATAAATATAATAATACATTTAATAGGATAGAAAAATGAAAGAATAGAATAAAATATTTTCTTTACCCGGGCATATCAGCTATATCCAGCGATGCGTGTTTTGGCACACAGGGAGGTGGTTGCGCACTGGTAATCCTCTCCATGTCGCTTTACTGTAAAACCGAATAAATAACTTCAAAAATGCCTTCAAAAACGTTCCAAATGTGTCCTCGTAGTCGCACCTTAACTCGAATAAAATCACACAAAATGCAAAAAAAAAAAAAAAAAACCAAAAACAAAGGAAAAAGTATCTCCTGTTATCCAGTGCGTGTTGATCCCGCTGTGAGCTGGAGTTGGGCACGATCACAGTGTTGTCACTCGGAGTCCGGACTCGGTAGTATGTATAGGGAGGCTCCGCGCCCGGCTGAATGTGTGAGAGCTGGGTGGGTTTTTGACTACGTGTTAAATAAACCCTGTGACTGCAGGCACGTCTCCTAGACTCGACTCCGTCACATGAGCCTCACGTGTTGGACGGCGCGCTTTCAACTCCTCACCCTCCCCTCGCGCCACACGCACGCACGCACACAAATACACACGCGCGCACAAGTATACACACACGCATACACACACACGCCTCCTTCCCTTTGCTGGTTGCCAGAGTACAACCCATTTCTGTAGTACTCCTGCACTAGGACCGTGTCCCGTGTACCACCATGAGTGTGCGAGCCGACCATGTTTACAAAGAGAGAAAGTGGAGCAACAGTCCCCTCGTCAACACTTAGAAAGCAGCGATTAAGGCCTATTATTTCACTGCAAATATTGTTGCTTTTATAATGAGTAATAAAATGCATAAATATTAGATAGTGTAGCCAATAAAGCGACATTCGCAAAAATCGACTTATTTTTAGCACTTTGCCCTTCTAGATGACAAAAGACGAGGCTATATACATGGATAGGATACTATTATATCTTTATATCTCATAAAGGACTGTATATGATTGTTAATAGCAATGAGATTGGAAAACGTGTCCATCTGCGTAAGGCATTCAAGTCACTATTAACCTATTATAATACATTATAATAAAGGCTATAAGAACAGCATCAGACTAGAGTTGCTTTTTAAAAATATATATAATACCACAGCCATAAAAGAAATTTAAACAATTAATTTCAACAATTAAAATAAAATACCCTAACAATTAATAATAGTGTTGTGATAATAATAATAATGATGACTGAATGGTTTGATCTGGTATAAATACCATTTGACACGTTGCTTTTTTTTATGAGGTTCTCATTGATTAATAGCCTAGACTTTTTCATATAGGGTGCATTTTATGATATACTATATTTTAATAGCCTATAAGCGACAAGCTAGACTAAATGTGAACTAATAATACAAAGCAGCTTTAGTATGTTACAGTGAGTCAGCCATGATCACCTGTAATAAATGTGTTTATTTCATGGCGACACACGCGGCTATCATTTATACTCTGCGCGCGCTATTAGCATGTGTCACGCGTTTACAATGGACACCGTTTCACTTCGTTGCTGCAGCCGTTTGCTGTGGCACGTGCACCTGCTGCAGCATGACAACGTCTCTGTAGAGGAGCGTCCTGTTTTGTACCCGGCGGGCTGTCACGTTGAGCTCCTCATGGCGGGGAGGAAAAGCCGAGGAGCAGATCCCTGTCGGTGACGTCACACGCACGGACAAAACCGAGAATGCCCGACTGGTCGCTCGGTTCCAACCGCCGACGTCCCTCGGTGGCCACAGACTAAAGATAGAAACAGTCCCAGCACGCAACATGTTAGAGCCAGCACGGAAGCGGAGAAGGGAGAGGGGTCCAAATTCCAAGAAAATGAAACAGTCATGTCTCTGACACATTTTCTATTTCCGTTGTTCTGAAGAAACCGGGCACACAGGAACACAATTACACTGCAGCTGTGATGTCAGTCAGCTGGGGTCTTGCGTAATTTCTCACGTATAGGCGTACCGTCTTTTCAGACTTGCGGGTAATATTAGGTCAGTTTAAGAATGGATGATAAAAATGCAACTTTTGATCCCAAGCTGCTAATATTAATGTGGTGTTACTACTGTGCGTCTATTCCCAAAGCTTTCTATTAGTGTTCATAGTCTTCAAGGGAGTCATTCAACTTATAAAAGTATCCAAAGCAGTGCACGTACACAGAATGACAGTATTATTGTTGTGGTTAGTTAAAACATTTAAGCATTATTTCTTTATGCTGTTAAATTTTATCATAATGATGGTTAGGGATAGTTTAATATGACAATAACCATATTTTACCAGCAGATCATACTTTTTATGTACTCTGAAAAATAACTCGTAAGTATTAACTGTAAAAATAAATGTAGGTGAGTGAAAAGTGCAATATTTCTCTCAAAATACATATAAAGTAGTATCAAATAGAAATACTTTACTATAGTGAAGTGCTTCAAATGTGTAGTTGTAAGCCTACATGTACTTTCCACCAGTGCCTACATTCATTCATATTGTCACTGGGAAGTGTATATTAACATGGCTTTCATTTTATTAAGACTCCTTTCATAGTTACAAATGGGAACACTCAACTCTATGAAATCTCTGTATGTCCTCATTAAGGGTTAGTTCATTACTAATCTTTCTGACACCCAACTTATGAGTCGTTGAGTTCAACTCCACTCTTTCACTCATACATACCACCACCTTTAGAGCTGCAGTAAGCGTATTTGTAAGGAGCATTATAGTAGACAAGAGTTTACTTTATGGCAGACAACCCCCATCTATTGACTTGCACTTATTTGATTCACTCTCTAACTGAATGCAATGATCTTTAAATGTAAGGCAGTTAGTTATATAAGCTTTATTCATTCAAGAAATCTCATTGAGGTCAAGAAATGTTAATGCAAGAGCGACCTGATCACATATACACACAATCACAACAACACGGTTCATTATTCAACAGTCATCATACACACTGACAGACACACTAATTAAAACAAGGAGAAAAATATTTCAAATAAAATCATATATTTGTGAAGTGATCAGCAACATAACGGTGGAACTCTGGCAGAAGCTTTTCAGATAAAGAAAAATCAAGAAAAAGTATTTATTTGAGAATAAAAACTAACTTGAGAATAAAGACACTAACAGCGTCGTGAGTCATTTTGCGAGCGCATGTACACTGTATGAGACTGAAAGACTACTCAGCATCAGCTCGTCTAGAGCTCGATAAATACTCGCATTCAGGGAACATTTCAGGAAAGCCCCTGGGTAATCAGGATACATGCAATTTTACATTCACCCAATTGCACACATTCCATTCACACTACATACATGAACAGTTTTCACACATACATACAGATGACACAGATAGTTTCTATGAAAGATTAAGTAAGAACATGGCCTAGTTTAATTACTTAACATTGTGTAAAATGTATGTATTGTAAGACTGTGATATTTAGTAATACGAGGGGTGGCATTTTAATTACTTTCATCAGTTTGTATGATCACTGATGTGAAAATGGAAGAACACCATATAAAACACAAGTGAATCATCTTAAGACAGAGCACTGGGTGTGCGATAGAGTGCGATGTTTTAAGAATACACTTTGAAACGGAATAGATTATTTCACATTTTTAACAACACAGCACACTAATGGATTACTTTAAAAAGGATAATTCCTAATTATCTTATAATTATCCTATAATAACACATTAGCAATAAACAGAGTACACAAAGTAAAGGATAATTACATCAATTTTAATAAATAATTCTACTTTAATATACAAATTGACAGTGCTTAGATTTTTTTTAATTAATCTTAACATTCATTTTGAGACATGGTTCTATTTTTCCTCCCATTTTTTCTATACAAAAGCAAAGGTAAGCAACAAACTGTATGTACACATAGTATTAAAAAAAGAGAATTCTAACAGTGGCATGAAGACTTACTAAAATATTTTTTGTGAATATGAGCGACAAGCTGCAAACACATATTACACTTTAAATGAAGACAAAAAAAAAACAGGCACAAATGGAACAAGTTTGCTGCAGAACAGGAGAAGTGATGCTCATTACATTTATTCCAGTAAAAGTGACACATCTCCTAAGCAAACCGTAATAGCATGAGTGACTCTGAAGTAGTTCTAAATGTCTTTTAGACCCCAATTAAATAAATCATAAAATAAGTTATCAATGACTATGAAACAGTTAGATTTACACAGGTGAAAGAATCTATCTGTATTGCTCTCACACAATATACTATCTCTACTGAGTGCATTTGACACTCAAGAAATATGCACATTTTTTAAGAAATAAAACAAACAAAAAAAAGAAAATTAAAAAGGCCAGCTTATTAAATATTATCTCTATATTTGTGTAAGTAAATACAACCAACAACTCCCTATGTTATCCTGTGACAATTACTGTAAGTAGAAACAAAAACATTTTCCCACGCTTTCAAATAAGACATGATTTAGGGAACTTAAATTCACACCAGTGAGGTTGCATATTTAAGTTTATAAATTGCACAACATACAAAGTAAAAGACATTAAATACTGCTTGTTATGCCAGGGATATAAATAGAAAATATTTAAAATAAAATTCAAAAATGATGAACAAATGATGGGACTAATTCCTCCTGTCCAGTCAGCTTTGTCCCATTTTCAGGTTCAACCAGTAAAGGCCATGTGTTGAAAAACCCTCATTTCATCTCTATATAGAAAACATTTGGCACTAATTCCAACTGGACTGAACATAACATGGTGGGTGAGTGTTACTGTTCGGAGCAACACGTGCGTGGGTAGAGATTGTCTTATGACTACCTATGTTACAGTGTTTCCCTACAGTTACAAGTGTCACTCAAACTCAGTGCGGTATACATCATGTGCAACCTCTGAGTCCACACGCAACGCCGACGCTGAGATGCTTCAGGGCTGTGTCAAGTTGACCTTACGCGGGCTGCTGGGGGTTAACGTTCATGTGCTGAGGATGTCCCAACAGGCCGATTCGTTGCTTCTGCTTCCTCTGTTCTGTCATCTGAAGACGACAGAGAAGACAGATTTTAAAAAAAAAAAACAACGCAGAAACATCCACCTGTACCTCTATTAGCATCGGTGTCCTCTTCTGCTGTACACGCTGGCAGCCTGTCTGGTCTAAAGCCTTGATCGATTCATTCTTTTCATGTTACTTTACAGAAGCCACCAAAGGCTGCACAAACTCTGCACTGTGCTGAAGTGAAACACGCTCTTTTGAAATCCTGCCAGTCTTGACATCCACAGCCGCTGTGTCTTCTGACGAAAGCAGCAGAATACAAACTACTTAAAGTGAAACTCAGTCAGAGAAATTTTGGCGATCAAGCAAAGCACATGAGTCATAACACAGATGTTAACCTTTAACCGACAGGAACAAGAATAGTTTTTCTGCTAAGAATTAACTTGAATTAACAGCTACTTGCACTTCAACACTGAAACAAAGCAATATTAAAAGTGAGAAGACAGTGGTCTTGTAATGAGTGTTCTAAGAGAAATAATTCTGTGTAGAAGGACGTGTGAGCGAAAAATATCATTAAAATACATCAAGTGGANGGAATGACAGAACACAGAGGATGCTTTGTGGCATACTTTTCCTGTTTGTGCTCTACTGCGAATAAATGCCATCAGGCAAAATCTGTCCCGAGAGAGCAAAGAATATAAATTCATGAACTGACAGTTTAAACAGATTAGAAGTTAGGAGTCTGAAGCTGTTTTCTTATTTTAAAAACACATAGCCTGTACTTATGCACCTTACAGATGTGGAATCTAAAGTGAAATGTGACCGATGCTGCAGTGCCCTCACTGAGCTTTCAGCAACATAATAATCATTTCCCCCTGTCTGGGTCAAAATGTCTCGGTAACATTCACTTCCTCACCGATAGTTCTCATTTCAAGGGTAGAGACATTTTACAATACTGTTTACTAGAAACACTGGACTGCAACAATTGTGCAATTTCAGTGCTTAGGATCATTTTTACACACAATCAGCAGAGTGCTTTCTTACACAACTTTAGTAGCACATGAGTTGGAGAGTTCAATTATTGCAAAAATACTCTTATAGAATAACCGTTTCACTAACTGGACTACTGGAAAACAATTATTTTATACGCTTAATAATCTTTTCTCTACATATTGCGAAAGGCTTTATCCAGTAGATCAATAATAAAAAACAAAACGTTTAATTTTAGTTAACAGGGAAATAATTAAATCAGTAGGAACTAAAGATGTTGTTGGAGCCACATGAGCTGTGTTGTGAACTATGACTCATTTCGTTTTGCATTTACTAAGCTCTACACCTAAAAGGGCAACGAGCTGCAAGTAACAAACCCTGAGTTATGTCTGCTGTCCACACTTTTAGGAAATCTCGTCTTTCACTCTTTGTGTTTTCCCCTTGATGAAGTCAGAGACATGAGAGCTGTCAGTGATTCAGCTGTGTCAATCTTACCTGTTCTTTGAGCTCAGTCAGCTGGCCTGAGAGGTTAGACACCAGTTTCATGGTGGACTCCAGTTTCTCCTGCAGGCTTCTGATTTCATTCTGTTCTCCGTCTGCGTCACTGCTGACCAAGGACATGGCCCGCATCCGTGGGAACCAGTCCAAGTTGTGCTCCTGGTAAACAGAAAACGGGACGGTTAAGGCCAGTATATCAAAACATAACAAAATTGATTTATTACATCCTTAATGGCACTTGCTAAAAATAGGCTGTATGCTTTGCAATCTTCTAGGAAATTGCTATTTTTTTCATCTAAATTAAATAGCTCTAATAAGCTGATTATTATCTTCAGATGCAGTGGAAAATGCCTTTGACATTAAAAACACAAATGGCATCAAGTGTGTACAACTGCAAGCCCCATTTGATTTGTGTTTTTCTCCAGAGGCTTGTTTTTTTTCATTCTGCCTGTGTGCAGTGATTTAAAGCCTACTCTAAAAGCGGAATCAAACGAATCAGGAGGGACTTTCCATATTAGAATCACATGGGATATGGGGCATTCTTGAAATCATTCGTAACAGACACTTCACTTATCGGCTGATATTTTTCTGTCACAACCATTCTTAACATAGACAAGACAAAACAGGCAAAAGTACAAAAATGTGTAAAACAGGACAGAGAAACAAACTTCCTCATTTGACTGTGCACGCATCACCTCATATGCAGTTCTGAGATAAGCGACACTTGAATTCTCCAGTGAACCACAGACAATGCAATGTGCTGTTAAATAAAACACTGAAATCACATATACTTACAAAAGCAGCTGGAAGCGCTGACTTGCTGCAGTGTTAGATAAGGTTTTTTGAGGTATGGGTAGGAGGTTTGAAATATTAACTGTAGCAGCAATTTGTCTGGAGAGATGTTACTGCATAGTATCTCCTGGCATGAGTGAGACCTTTAACAGTTGTTAGCAGCAACTGAGAAACATCAAGGTTTAACATGTAAGAGTTGATCTGTTTTTTTTTTCATAGCTCTGAAATAACTGATACAAAGTCAAAATAGAAAGGAGCTATCAGAGGTAAAGTCAGCGATTGTGATCCTATGCACTTTTTTTTTGTCAAATTCAGCAAATATCTGTCAACGGTTGGCCGGCAGCCATTCTGTGTGCGCACTAGAAAAATAAAACAATCTGGTAGACAGGACAAGAGGAAGTTGTGGCATTCACATTAACAAGTGTTTTCTCACGGTACACTTGTGCTTCCATTTCATTAAATCTATCAAACCAAACCCTAATGGGCACTCCCCATACTTTTTAATGCTCCGAGTAAGTTCCTGATGTGAAGCTTAATCTGTGCAGACAGCTGTATCAATCACACAAATGCTACAAAAATATTTAATTCCAACTTACTAAGCTGATTAATCAATCAATCAATAAAGTGAGGAGGCTGCAGAGAGCGTAGACGGACTGTTGTGCTTGAACAGAGACACCTTTTTTTCTTCCGCTCGTGATAAATTATTAGTGTAACAGAGGAGACCCTACAGCTGACTCATCATTATGGAACCCACCATATTTCTCTTTTGGTTGTTGCCATGGCAATGTGCATTGATTAATTTGGAGGGCAGGATTTCTGAAGGAGCATAAAAGGAGAGGTGGTATTTGTTTGGTCTGACTCTACCTTTAATTGGTAGTGTATGCTCTTACTTTGCTGAGTGAAACTACACAGTCTGACACATTTACAATAGAAGGCTGAGGTGCTGAAGTTTGGCATATTGTTGTTAAATATGGCTGGTGGCATAAACTGGTTAACTGGTTATATTAAATGAATTAACTTGAAAAAAAACAAGCCTGAAAAAACAAAAACAAAAAAACAAACTTGCGTGGGCCACATGATATTAACATCACAGCAGAAATGTACAGATTTTTCCACTAAAACAATGAAAGTTGAACTGACTACACTGTAAACAGAAGCAGAGTTGCTCTTCTGTTGTATTTCAGTAGAAAATAGCAGCTCGAAAAGTGTAAAACCACATTTGCACTACTATTAATCACTGTGGATGTCAACAATTCAAGAAGTAGTAGCACTTAAAAATGAACTGAAAACAAAGGTAGACGCGATTCATATAATTCACGGATAAAGGTAATATATAAAATTGTGTTTATTACTATCGTGTTATGATTTTAATGCACTTTACTTTGTTACATATGCACAATTCACAGTAACATGACATCAAGTAGTCTCCTCAGTGTACTACTCTGCTGCATTCTTTCACACTTCAACCTCCTCCACCACTTGACCACCACATGCCATTGTTATTGTGCACTGTCTGAACCTGCTTCCCAAATGGCCAAAGTCATGTGAATACATCCACGTTTAAAACATAAACACACATGCTGCAAATTCAGGTCACTGTCATGTGTTCAATTGGCATCAGTCCCAGTGCAGCAGGAATGAGACAGAGGATGCTGCATAGCCACTGAGGTCACTGGGTAGAAACGGTGCAGTGCTGAGGAACTGGGCTGGAAAAGTCCCCAGGTTTCGGTGGTTGATTCAGACACATAAGGGTGAGTGAGGTGGCCATCAGAACCACAAACCAGTCCTGGGTCAGACGGCAGCCAGAGGGGAATCACACAACACTAAGATAATGAGCAACACATAGTCATTCTGAAAGGAGGTGAGAACTGCTGCTAGCAAGTTTGACTTCCTGAATGCAAAGAGGCAGAGGCTGTGTTTACCTAGTTTACCTGCCCCCTCCCTGCTAACAAAATACTCTTACTATATCTGAACACAGCGTTGGCTTTTCTCACTATACTTGTGTTAACAAATACATTTGTGACAACATCAATTGTATGCAATATATTATGTAATACAGAATGTGTCGTTTCTGTCCTTATAAGCTTTATATTTGTCTAACAAGTCTGTCGGGGATTAAATAATTTTTAAAAAAAGTCTAAAAAAACCCTTTCAGTCATCAACCCACACAACCATATCCTCCAAAACAACACGACAGAGGTCATTTCCCCGTTTTGGATTGTGCCTGCCGACCAAAAGGCACACACACACACAGCACAAACACACACACATACACGCACACGTGTGTTTGTTTGATGACTCTGTGATCAACAGCTCTGCCTTCTTTCCATCCCCAGTGTTTACAAATGAAAGCACTTCCAGTAAACTGAGAGGTGTAGCCACGACTGAAGACTCCACATCACGCCGGTTCAATGGAAATGACGGAAGTACATTTTTCATTATTAAAACCGCACGGGCCATGACAGAGAAACAGGATGCTCTGTGGTTAAAACAGCAACAGAAAACGTCACAGTCATGCCACAAGACACCTGACGAGTTGACAGCCCACTCAGTCAACACATATGCAAATAAATGCCAAAAAAAATCTTCACACTTGTGAATAGAAACAGGCAGATAGTGTTTAAGCATATTTTGCTACTCTCATTTATGGTTTTGTGTGTTTGTGGTGCCGGATGTTTCAAAATCAGCTCACAGGCCCACTGCTCTCACTTGCAGTATTGGATGCAATTAGAATTAGGGCAATGAGGGTAAGCCAAGCGTCATCTTTTTAAACTATAGACGTGACAATTCATCCAGAGCCCTCCACCATTGACGTCAGTCCCAGTCATTGTCAGAGTAGTCTGACTTCTACACCCCCTTTCTGTCCTAATGCTTACTCTGTGTCACTGCAGCATCAAAAAAATTGAAACACAGTGGGAGAGAGGTGTATATTGAGAGATTGTGGAGCTTCCAAACGTGTTTCTGATGCAAATAATTAGAAATACAGGATCAATCAGAAACAAGCTGTGTAAAATGCGGCAGCAAGATTTACAAACGTCTAGTGGTGTGAGCTGACAGATGTGTTTTGGAAGTAATTTACTTTTACATTGTTCTGTTTGAGTTTCATTATGCTTTGTGAACCTTTATATGGTTTTGTACTACTAAACACAATGCTACATATAGTTTCAATCATAATTTAAATACACTTATATACAATAAATAAAGAACAAGTGCAATTCAACCACAGTCTACAAAAAAGTGAGTAAAGTTGGTATTATTTTAGTGGTACAAATGTGTATTTTCATGGGATGAAGAAAATTTGTAACATTCCTGTTAAGCATGCAAAAAAAAATTAAACTTAGATTCAATTATTTCTCATTTGAAAGTGTATTTATGTGTCTTTGAATATAAGTAATAACAGTAAAATAACTAAGAATTGTAATGAAAATATATAGTCCTTGCATGTAACATGACTGAATTAAAGGCTGAAACATAATCTTCATGCATGATGTACAAAAATGTTAAGAGGAGGGAAGCTCTGTGAACACTGAAGCCTTTGTAGATAACTTAGACAACAAAACACAAAGCCCCCCCCATCCCCCATCAAACACTTGCATGTGAAGCGGAGAGCTGATTTTAAGGATGACTGGGTCAGCTGACGGGTCAACGGGGTCTTCTACACCATGAGTGCATTCTCTGCCCTGCCTGCCTCTAAATCCTACTGGTCAGAACACACCCTTGACAAACTCATTTTAGCTCCGGAGGGTGAAAGGTTAATGGGAAGAAAGGATGGGGGTTAATCCCAAATCAGGTGGTTCCTCACAAGATTAAATGTAGTTTATTAAGGCAAAGGGCAACAAAGTGGGCTCAATGGCATCTGATGAGAAACTCTGTCAGAAACTGACAGCCGCACAAGTGCGTCAGGAAAGCAACCACTTCAGAAGAAGGGGCTTTCCTTTGACAGTTAAAAAACTGCTTTGTAATTGCTCACAGGCAGTTCATCAATCGTCTTTGTGTATTTTAACGGTAAATTTTCAGATGTTATTTGGTTGCGCCAGTTGTGTTATTAGAAGTCCACTGGTTGGGCATATGGATCTGATGTGATGCCTCGTTTTGAGATATTCAGATAATTCAGATAAACCCTTAATAGTTATGATTTGAACTTTTTTTTTAAATTAACGTAACTAATTTAATATTGGCATAATTTTTTGATTGATTTTTTTTGATCATGTTGTTGGAAGTAATGTCTTTAGAGTTCAGCATGTGTACTAAAATACATATAGGCTAATAAAAATGTCAATCTGAGTCAATCTGTTGTTAAAGTATTAAATACATATTATACATATTGAACTTTTTGTTTCATTTTTAAATAATATAATTTCACTGCAGCAAAAAAAAAAAAATTATGAGGCTGTGCTCTGGTTATTATTAGGCGATGTGCAGGGTGAGACCTGTGTATTGTGTGAATGTGTTTAATGATTAAAGCAAGGAATGTCTGCTTCAGGGGATTAACACATTTTATGCCAAAGACTCTGACTGTTAATTCCCCATTCACAAGGCTGACTGATGTGATAATACTTTGGAAGAATTCAAGGTCATGGAGGCAGGGATTACATAATGCAGTCCTCTGCAGTACTCTGGGGCAGATGAGGTAAAAACAAAAAAAACCCTGCCTAACACCACAGCAGAGAAATAAAAAGGCTGCAGTAATCAACCCTGTATAAGCCTGTATGAACCTGACTACTGTAGTCGCAAAGCTCCAGTGTTGTTCTGGATTGAAGGTTAACCTCAGTAAAGACCACAACAGTGGCTGATACGGTGCTGCACACTACCTCTTGTGTAGCCTTGAAGATACACATGAATTGTTACCTGTAGCAGCACACAAGGTGGGGCATAGCTATATTTTGAGAAGAAGGAAGCTACAATATGTAAGTGTACATAAATACACTCTCGCTCTCTCTCTCTCTCTAACACACACACAT
>JANJYP010060294.1:0-13481 GCA_024605115.1 Rastrelliger brachysoma
CCTTGTGTACACACCCTTCTTTACTGACACCCACATGCTGAGCGCTTCCTCAGTGTATTCTTTTAATGGTATACACACACACACACACACACACACACACACACACACACACACACACACACACACACACACACACACACACACACACNCATACACACACTCACCCATCCTCCATTCGCCGACCCCCTGGTGTGTGCAGGGTTCACAGTAACGGCGCGTGTGTCTCTGAGGGGGGACAGAGGGAGGATATGGGAATCTAAATAAAGCTATGTGGGCTTGGCTAATGAAACACACTGTATTCCCTATAGTCTCATCAGCAAAAATGTGCTTTTATCAGAGACAGGGCTACTAGTGCATCTAGGTCTTTCTTACAACAACCAAAACTCTTAATAACTACCAAAAGTATAATTGTTTTCCTTCTGTCTTTCTTTTTTTTTTTTTTAAAAAAAATCATCATAGTTTCACCTTTTTCTATTTGTCAGGCCTAAAAAAAAAAAAAAAAAAGACAGAGACTCCCTGTCACAACAAGACCAGGGATGCTCGGTTCAAGCAGCGTGGTCACAGTGGGGATCATTGCTCGTCAGAAAGTGAAAACCTTTGATCCAGATCCCTGTAAGCCACACAGGTGCTTCTTTTCATTTCAAATCCAGAAGATAAAGCCTGCTTCCTTTAAGTCAGCGAGACTTGCATGTCAAGATGCTGAGTGTCTTTGTGGTCCTCTTTGAAACAGGCGAGGTTGTCTATAACTAGGATTATATTTTTTTCTACCTCAAATGACTTGCTTACGTGTTAATAGTGTGCATGCCTTTACACTGCATGTTAGTTAAAATTTGTTAACCTATGAACAGGAAATGTACCACAGGAGATACAGATTAAGGTGGTGCCTCAAATAATGTTTTTAAATGCTTGTGACAAAGAAATATAATGGAGTTAATATATCAGGTTCTTTTTTACTGCCTAATATCGATATTGGAATTGATCCCAAAAATCCAGTATTGGTGGAGTCGTCGCTCCCTAGTGTACATCCATGGAACCAGGAGTTAGTATAACACAACTCCTCGTATTGGTATGTGTGGAATCAGTGCTCAGGCAGACCTATCAGAGCTTTTGCCGTCTTAAACATGTGAGAACCAGGAGTTAATATAAAGCGTGTTTTAATTGTGAATTGATACTCTGTAGGTGTTTTGGAAGAAAAAACCCTTTTTTATTATCTCAGAAAAAAGCACTTTGTTTTTCTTCTGGTTTTCTCTTCTCATACCTTCTCTCATCTGTTTTGGTCTGCTGTGTTTGGCAGACATGTTAGTCATGTTGGGAGGTCCCTATCCGCCGCGCTGGGTTCTGTTCAGGCAGACATGCAGCCTTCAACTCCCACCTCCTGCGTGTGTGTTTCTGTCTCCAACGCATTACTGTATGTCTGCGTGTGCATATGTGTTTGTCCAGGGATCCATTAGTGTGTTATTAGTGCGCTGTGGTCCACATCTGGCCTTCAGAACCAGCTCCAGACCCAGATTCTCCAGGGGGATTTTTTTTTTTTTTAGACCAGGTCCAAATGCTCAAATCGTTACCCAGGTTTTTGATCCATACGCTATATATTCGATCAATCTAGATCCTTGTTTCAAGACATTGCATAAGCACATTTAGAGGTTGAGGTTGAAAAATGTATTTGGGTGTTGTTGTTGGACAGTGCCTCAGCATCTTTATCGCTCTGTTAGTGTTTTGCTATGACTTGAAGTAGCTCAGAGTGTTTGTGTGTGTGAGAGAAAGAAAGAGATTTAATCTTTTTCTACAATTGCCTGCAAGTTATGGGAGGAGCAACACTTAGCTTGTGTGTGTTTTTATGGTGAAAAATAAACAAAGCAGTTGACTTTGGAGCAGATTTTCTCAATATTTTCATGCAAGAAACAGAGCTAGTAGGCTAATTGTTGTTTTCATATTAATCCCTGCCCAGGGCTCAGTTTTACAGTAGTAATACAGCAGTACAGAACTAAAGTACTTCTTTTGATGCCATATTTGTTTTTTTTCTTCATCCACAAAAATCTGAGTTTAAGTTAGATATTAAATATAATGCAAACTTTGTCCTCCAGCCTCTCTGCAATATACAGTAAATCTGACATAAAGAATGCTATAAAAAGGCTGAAAAAGATGTGGTTTCTTGGACCACCGATAAACAAATTCTTCCACAATCATATATTATGTTAAGTATAAGTGAGATAATAACATTGTAAGCTAATAAAAAAGTGTCATTTTTGGGATATCTTAGCATAATGTTTTTATGGTAATGGCCAGTGTTGGGGAGTACTTAAATGTAACGGCATTGTTATTTAATTTCAAAATAAAGGTAACTAATTAGTTACAGTTATAGTTTCCTCATTTTTATATCATATAATATTTACCATGTTACTGAATACATACAATATTTTTTATGTTTTGTAAATAAATCATGACATGGTCTTATTTGGGATATGCATGGGATTAAATGGTTTAAGCCAACCAATTAAGCCCATGCCAAGATAAAATAAATGATAAATACAAATATACAAATAAGTAAAATAAATGATAAATAAAAATCTACATGAACTAATGAAAACATTTTTAAATGGCAGATAAATCTTGTTTTATAAGAAATGATCTCCCTTATAAATCATTAGTCAGTATCTATGTAAAACACCTGAACTCAGATTTTAGTACTCTCACCCTTACAGCTGAAAAAATTTGTAGAAAATTAGAAGAGTAATCAAATGTAATAAGTTACATTACTTTGATTAAGTAATCGAAATAATTACATTACATCACATCACATCACATTTTAAATACCAATCTACAGTAACCTATTATATTTCCAAAGGAACCTTCCCAACCCTGCTGATCATCAAACATCATAATATAAATCTTGTTACACTCTACTGGTCTTGTGGGTTTACCATGTACAACTTTACACATCTCACAGTTTGAGACAGTGTAACAGTGCCAGTTTGTTGTAGTTTTAATGGACTACATTGCCCATCAGAGAAAGCTAAGCATCCATCGGGAACCAGGTTCTTATTAATGGTTATTTTTCCTCACAGCTGTTTTCACACATACAGTATATTTGGCTTCGAATGTGAGCGAAGCAGCGGGAAGGTGCACACCTCAACACTGTTTTTATTTTTAAAAGGAACACTTCGCTGATTTATAACTTCTTGTTTTCATTCCAGCGTTTGGCTTACTGCAAGGTTAGGGCGTGTGTTGAGAGGCAGCTGATGAGGATGTGGAGGGAGGAATATGGGGAGAGGTATAAGAGGTGGAGGGAAGGAGGGGGGAGATGAGGGGTTACATGAAAAAGCAGGATGAGAACTAAGTATTTTTGAAAGATCAGAGAGAGAGAGGTGAGTAAGTGGGTGGAGGGGAGGAGGAGGAGGAGGGGGGGGTGTACAGGAAACCCCATTGTGTGGTGGTTCCAGCCATTTCCTGTTTGTGTGCCAGCTGTACTTCCCTCCTTCCTGTTGTACCCAGGAAGTCGATGTCACATTCCAGCTCTGATCAGTGATCCTTGTGTGTGTGTGTGTATGTGTGTGTTTGTGTCACAGAGATCTCAGGAAATTGTCCTCTTGGTCGTACCTGCATGTTTGTTTCTTCCCCAATTTATTTTTAGCACTGTTAAAGAACATAACTTAAAGGAGCCAATTACATGTTTAGAAATGCACAGAACTGACAGACATGTGCATGCAGCCTCCAATAAAACAGCGGTCATGGTTTGTGGAGAACACTTGAACTTTGTATTTGGGGACACAAAGGGGAGCACAAAATTGATTTAGACAACCTACTGAGACCTGTATTACTGGAAAAGTCTGGCGGAAACTTTGAAACTTATTATGAAAATTACACACAATCCACTTTCAAGACCCCAGACTCAGCATTTAGTCTAATTATGTGCAGAAAGACCAGTTTGCTGACGTACAATAAATATTAAATTCTCATTTTTCTTTCTCTCTTGCTCTTCCCCCTCTTTTTTTTTTCCTCAGCGGTAGAAGAAGGGGAGTCTTCAGAGTGTGGAGGGACCTGGGATGAATCAACTGTCCAGACAGGTTAGTGTATAGACACATGCGCACAGACACGCACCGATATTGTAATAGAGTTCCAGGCAGCTGTCAGATCCACGCAAGAAGCTAAAGTGTATACATCTCTCCCACAAACACACAGGCACACACACACATGCACACACAATTTGTAATATCAATTCCACATGTTTTATAATGGCCTGCTCAGAGGGATATCGAGGAGACGAAGCGGGGTAGGGGGGAGACACGGAGCGATGGAGTGAACACAGAAGGAATTAAGACGAGAGGGGTCGGTGGAAGTATTAAGAGAAGGAAAAATCATATACGGAGGTAAAGAAGGAGATTTGAAAGAAGGAACGAGAGGGAGATATGGAAAGAGACAGAGCACTCACTGGTCTCTAGAGTTACACTGAATGGAAAGAGAGATGACAAAGGGGATATGGAGAGAGAGAGAGAAATGGGTGGAGGGGGGGACAAGAGAGAGATTTGTGTGCTTTTTCACTACTCTCTGTGGTCCAGTGATATCCTGGGAGGAAGTCAGAGAGCTGGTAGGGCTTTTTCTTTTCCTCCTTTCGTTGGATTTGTGTTTTTTTTCCTTGCGGTTTCTCCAAACCAACCTCTTCATTTCACCCCCCCTCCTCCTTCCCTCTCCCTTCACTCCTCTCTCTCGTTTCCACCTCGAGATGGAAATTTGACATTATCCTCATTTGCCCTTTTTGCCTTGGTGGAAATTGAACAACTAAACTGACTGCCAAAGTCAATGTATGAAATGAAATGATCTCGAAATTAGAAAAAAAGGGTCATTCCATGAATTTGGGTTCATTTAATAAAAAGATATAACTTTAAATTACTACAAATACAAAATGTTAATAATGTGATAACAAACCTCATCAGTCACAACTTCTAGCTGAGTCAGTTATTATTGTAGCCACATTTATATTGTCATTGATGATATTTTTGAACAGAATAAAGAAGGAAATAGAGTGGGATTCAGCAGATACAACATATATAAGGGTGTGTGGTTGAAGAAAATCAGCAACCTCCTTCCCTGGTCATGCTTTTTGAGCTCAGCAGAATTGCAATAACTGATCGATCTACTGATTATTTTGATGAAATTGATTCAATAAAAGCTCCCAGAAAACATGGTGAAGGCTTAAATGCTTTATATTTTTCCCCACTAATAATCCAAAAGCTACAAACCTACAGGTAACTATCACAAGGTTAAGAAAATCTATCTACGTATATATTCCCATATGAAAAACAGGAACCAGAGAGTTATGATGATCTTTATCTTAAAAATACTTTCAGTGGATTGACTCATCAGTTTCATTATGCAAGAGTAACATTATTGGTGTGCGTTTTTTGGGGAGAAATTCCTTCAATCGTTATCACAACTGCTTTAGTGAGTCAAAGATTGCAGGGTTGAAAAATGGTACATCTGCTGGCTGGATATGCCACGCTGGCGCTACCAGAACGCAGATTATTGAGATTTTTCCCTCTGTCGTCTTTAATTCTCGGTAAAGATCAAGTTACGATTTTTTTTCCAAACGACGGCAAAAACAGTTAGACTACTGGTAGGTGTTTGCCAGCTGTAAGTAGTTTTTCTGCTCTGGTTTGCAGCCTATCAGAGAACACTTAAACACTTCCTCTGACTAGATCCCAGCAGGGAAATAAGATACTGCTGAATGTGGTAAATATGCAGTTATCTCTCTCTCTCTCTCTGCCTCTCTTGCCCTGTCTCTCGTTCAGCTCTGCAGGGATATGAGGATAGGAAAGTATGACCCTTGGGGTGTCTATGACGTGCTGAACCCTCCCATCCTTGCCCACACCTCCCCATCCCCCTCTTCCTCAAACCTGTGCTAACTCTCCTCCAGGGGCTGCCGTATGGGTGTATGCCTGTATGTGTGTATTTGTGAGTGTATTTGTGTGTGTATGTGTGTTTGAGTGTGCGTGTTAAGGGGGGTGCTGACTGAGGTCCTGGGTGGCTCACTAGAACTGCTGTGTGTGTCAGTTCCTGCAGGAAGTTAGAGTCCCATGACACACACACACACACACACACACACACACACACACACACACACACACACACACACACACACACACACACACACACACACANTCCCGTATTCCCTTACTCAGCCCCTCTTTCAATTTGGATCTTAACATCAATTCCCTGTCCTAGCCAAGCAAACTATAAAAGGAGGAAGGGTCATTACATCACTGTGCAGTGTGTGAACACACATTGGTGCCACACTTGAAAGCTCTCTACACAGTTAGCATAGTGGTGATTGGGCACACCGCTACTTCATCTCCACCCACTCAGTTACACACATTATCAATGTGAGTGATGGAGCCACTGCTATTTAGCTCATGCTTGATTTCTATGTTCATTCATTGATATTCACATTTGCATGTAAGCTACATGTTTAACAGACCCAATCCTTTTATGCATGCATATTGCTAAGGTTAGTAACAGATGAACATTAGTGAGATAGTTAAGCTGTGATAATACCCTTATTAAATTAACTCTGAGCCCGTTAGTTAACGCTATGTAATGTAATCTACAGGTTTTGATACAGTGACCAGGCGTTAGGTAGATTAACCACAGCAGGCCACCAGATTAATGGGATTACACCCTAGGGATTGATTTTATCGTGGCAGAGATCGCTTTATTCATAATTACAATGCATTATTTTCAGTTTTTCTCAGCACAGAATGTCTTTTTCATGCTTATCACAGTTTTATAGCTGAGGGTTAGTTTACAGCCGACTAATGCACAGTTAATAATGACAGGAGGTTTTGAAACATTTCATTTCAACACGTGATATTGCCATCAAGTGTCAGTGTAAAGCAGCCTCGAGTTCCAAATAAAAGGAAGAGAGAAGTAATGAAGAAAGCAGATTTTGTTAAAAATATTTATTTATGCTGAATTCAGTAGTTTCAGGAGACACTTCATTTTTTTTGTTAAGTTGCCATGGTGAGCATTTAAATTTGACCTGCTATCATCTATTTTTCTATTATTAAGACACTAACAGCAAGTAATAAAAGAAGAAAATTTCTCTTCATCAGTGGTCATATAATTTAGATATGTTTAGTTTCTGTGTGCCTATACATGCATCTCTCATAAGCTCAAATAGAAGTGCAACCCAGCAGAACATTAGAACAGTGGCATTATGATATTTTCAGTAGATTCATGTATAGCAAGCTCTGCATCACTTTTTTTCTTTCTGTCTCTACATGCCACTCTGTCTGTCTTCTTCTACACCTTAACTTTTTAACTGTTTATCATTTTAGAAGAAGTGTGTGTGTGTGTGTGTGTGTGTGTGTGTGTGTGTGTGTGTGTGTGTGAGAGAGAGAGAGAGAACTGCAAGAACTGCTGCCTAACCCTTATTCAAGCAGATTAAAAAGAAAAAAAAAGACCTTGTTTCCTTTACTCCCCATGAGATGGTGTCGACAAGGACTGGGAGAAAAAGAGAGAGGGAGAGAAAAAAAGAGAGAGAATTAAGAAATATACCTTCCCATGCTGCTATTAAATTCAAAAGCTTTCACCCCTTCTCTCTGCTCTCTCCTGTCTTTTTCTGTCTCCTTGTCTCTCTTTCACTTTCTCTGGAAAATGTGTGTTGAGTTTGGAAAGACCCACTGGGAAGGAAGGCGGAGGGAAGTGGGAGGGTGACTCGGAAGGGAATAGCATCGAGCCAACCTATTCTCCCTGACTCCTAC
This sequence comes from Rastrelliger brachysoma, assembly GCA_024605115.1. Taxonomy (NCBI): domain Eukaryota; kingdom Metazoa; phylum Chordata; class Actinopteri; order Scombriformes; family Scombridae; genus Rastrelliger; species Rastrelliger brachysoma. The sequence goes on from JANJYP010060294.1 coordinate 7,758, forward strand.
ACTCCTTTTTCCTCTCCTCCTCCTCCACCCCCCCACCATCCCTCTCATTGGCCTTTCTGCCCCAGAGAGTAGCCCTATGAGGCCGAAGGTGCCCTACCACTCTGGGTTTCTCCTTCCTTCAGTGGGACAAAAAAACAACTTGTCCCTTTCCTCTCTTGTTTCTTCTCTTGTTCCCTCGCTCCCACAGTGTGCTGGGAGAAGAAAAAGAGCAAAGTTGCCAGGGATAGAGAAAGGAAATGAGAGAGAGAGAAGGAGAGAGAAAGAGAGAGGGAGAGAGAGAGAGAGTTGGAAGGGAAGGTAGCAGCAGAACGTCCCCTTCAGACTTCATCATACTCTCTCAGTTCTTGTCAAACAGCCTACTGTAGAGCACACTAACACATACCCACATACACACTCTTTGCTGTTTGTCTTGGATAGCGTACCCACAGACACAAAGAGTCACATACAGCGAGAGTCAGTGACTCATCGTGGAAAAGGTTTGTAAGGTCCCCAAGCTGAAACTGAGAATCTGAGACCCGCTGCATTATTGTTATTCACATGTGTGTGTGTGCGTGTGTGTGTGTGTGTGTTTATGGGTGTATAGGGACACAGACGCGACTGTACGTCCAGAAAGCTGCCTCAACAGTGTGTGAACATTCAGTCTAAATGAATGCAGCTCTCAATGTCAAATGTCATTGAAACGCCCAACAAAAGCAGAAAATAACAAATGCAAATGTTTGTCACCCCTAATCCATCCAATCTACAACAAATATGTTAATTAGCAGGTGTTCACACTGAAAACATCTCTACGTTTATTTAAAAAAAAGAAGCATGCGTTCATGTGTGTTGACAGTAACATACAAATACATCTAACNGCATCTCTACATTTATTTAAAAAAAAGAAGCATGCGTTCATGTGTGTTGACAGTAACATACAAATACATCTAACAATGCTGTGACCTGCTTTGCAGTCCAGCATTTCCATCCTACCATTTTTTTGACGGAGTCCTCTGCATCCCATTGATGAGACTGCCTTCATTCCAATGAATGGAGAGGCTGCACATAATGTAAATGAATTGAATTGACGTTCCTCCTTAGTGAAAAACTAATACATGCCATATCATGATGAAATTAAAAACATACACTAACATTACACAGCATAACATACAACAACTCACACTTGTGCAAAGGGGCAGGAAAGCAGTAGTAAAGTAGTTAAAACCTGTTAAAATGTGCCATTAAAAACCATCTGAAGACAATTTTACAGTGTGTGTTAAGGCAGTAAATTAGATTTGAGTGAAATTATATTTGTTCAGTTATCATTATTTTCTGATTATTTTTATATAACCAACCAATCAACTTATTAATTAAAATAAAACATAATAAGCAGCATGTCTCATATATTTATGTATGATTGCAGCAGTCACATATGAGACTTTTTTGCATTGAGTACCAACTTGAAAAACTTGAAACGAGGAATTTAAAAGATCTTAAAAGTAATTAAATTTGTACTTACAAAATGTGCAGATACTGTGATAGATGCACAACAGTCACCTGCTAGTCTAAGTGCCTAGATACTTAAATATAGGACATTGTGAGGGTCATAGATCAAGTTATCCTTGAACCTCTGACCCTAAGTTTACCCACTATCTGGACCTGTTATGTTTGCTTAATTTAACAAACTGTGGTGTTAAGATTATATAAAAGTGAAAGAAGCTGCAGAAAAGTGTATGTGAGGTGAGTCACAAAATACTTCAGAACTAAAGGAAGTGAGCTAAATGCTTTAGTGGAAAAGTAACAGATTATGTCACAGATGCAGAGCTGAGAAGAAAAAAATGTGAAAAAACATTACAGGCAGTATCACTTGCTCTCCTGGTTCACTGTAATTTCTTTATTATGGCCAGAGCTGAGAAAAACAGGACACTGCCCCTCTCTCTCTCTCTCTCTCTCTCTCTCTCTCTCTCTCTCTCTCTCTCNCTCTCCTGCTCTCTTCCTCTTCCTCTATCCGTCTCTCACCGCTACCCTCTGGAGATCCATAATGTAGTTTTAATTTCCCCAAGGCTACCACAGGAAAACAGTTCCTGTGTATGTGTTTGTGAGTGAGTGTGTGTGTGTGTGTGTGTGTGTGTGTGTGTGTGTGTGTGTGTGTGTGTGTGTGTGTGAGAGAGAGAGAGAGAACTATTATTGCCTGCTGGTGACAACACACAGTGCATCTGTGTTTTTGTCTGTATTGCAGCATTTAAGCCCTTTGTTTGTGTGTGGATGTGATTTTTTTTTTGTTGTCGTTTGGGTGCGTGCATGCACCAAAAATTCAAATAAGAGAGCAGCTGTTAACTTGTTTGAGAGTATGCGTTTTTGCCTGATCTGTGTTAAGTCTGCGCATTGCATGTGTGAATGATTTTACGTGTGTTGGTGCATATACAGCATGTTTGTGTCTCTTTCTTTCGACTTCCTTCCATGACGTGAATGGCTCTTTCATCATCCTTTTTCCAGACATCGGTGTTGGGTGCTGCTCTCCCTTGCTGCAGCTCTTCCCAGGGGTCTGTGTGTATGTGTGTGCATATGTATGTGAGCGTGTATATCTGTCTGTGCGTGTGTTTGTGTGTGACTGGTACCTCTGTGGCTCAGCAGATCTCATCCCAGGAGGGGAGGGGGGGGGTTAAGGCCTTGTATTGTGAAAATACACACACACACACACACACACACACACACACACACACACACACACACACACACACACACACACACACACACACACACACACACACACACACNTCGAAAGAACATGAGGTGGGAAGCAGGGGGGTGGAAGGTGAGGAGAGATGGCTTCTTTATATAGCCACCTAAAAGACACACACACACACACACACACACACACACACACACACACACACACACACACACACACACACACACACACACACACACNGGACAGAGGGTGAGAAAGGGGTGGCTTGAGGGGGGAATCATTCTCCTGAGAGGGAGAGAGCAGGCCTGTGTTGTTGTGTCCAGCTGCACCTGTTCTGCCTTGTGTGTGTGAGTGTGTGCTCCAGTGTGCATTTGAGTGTGCACTCAGTGCCAAATGTGTCCACCATTCTTTGTATCTGCCCACTTCTCAACATTTAGAGCCCAAATAGGTAAAGTGTTGTGACAGTTCTATGTAACCAGCAATATATACCGGTAATATCACTGTAATATTGTGTTTAAACAACCACTTTGACATAAAAACTACTGCCTTCAAAACGACCATAAAGTTGAATCAACACGTCTTTTAAAGAAAACATCAAAACCTTTTATAGAGGTAGAATTTATTGACGGGTTGTCGTGTCACACTTGCTCTTATTTAGCTGGCTGTACATAGATACGTGGATATATGTATAGATTGATGGATACATGCAGAAAAAAGTGAAGCTTGCACAAAAAACAGATTTAACACATTTTAACAGATTTAACTAATGAAAAAAAGGGTTAAATTCAACTGCTTTAAGGGACACTCAAATGGAACTGAGGCATCGTTAATGTTCTGAGCAACTCCTGCTTTGACCACTCAAAGCCTGCATTAAAAAAAGAGCCTATTGTTTTTATATGTTACTAAATAACAGTGTTTGCAGACAACTCACGTATTGACATGTTAACAGTAAAGTGCAGTGCGATGCAAATCTGATTTGAAACTCATGGCTTATTTCTGGCCCTGCTGAAGGTGGTATTGCAGAGCCAGGTGCCCGTGAATCCAGGTCCACTGTGGAGCATGATGTGGAGCAGAATGAAAGCCTTGTGTTGGGACTGTTTGGTTTCTAAACATTCAGCTGGAAGCTCCACACACACCTTCCCACCTTTTGATGCCTGTTTTAGGTTCACACAGACATAGGTGTGTGTGTGTGTGTGTGTGTGTGTGTGTGTGTGTGTGTGTGTGTGTGTGTGTGTACGTGTGTTTAATGTGTGCTTGGCAGACAGAGTATGTCCCAGACAGGCCACAGTACTAGCCTCTGGCTGCCAAATCTAACACTTGAATAACTACTTTACCTTTGCAGTGTTACAGTATGTTTTATTCCCCTTTTACTCTCTTTCTAGCTCTGGCATTCTCTTTCAGTGCACTTCTATCACCCTGGGGCAGTTCAGGAACATTTCCCAGAGTTCATTAGTTCCCTAGTTTTCCTCCCACTGGATATATAGAGATGTACGATGGTCATACTGGCTGTGTGTGTTTGATTTTCTTAGTGTTCTACTTTGTGTGTCTACACCAGCTTATCTTGGCAACTGCACACAACAGTGCCATAACACCACAGTCAGACTGTGGGATGGACTGTGTTCATATTTAGTCAGCTTGGGTTCAGTGTTTGAGGTTTGCATTTGGTTTATATTCCATTTCTGGGCGGAAGGAAAGCACAAAAACTCTCTTTTTAGGTCTGTCTCTGTCCTATCTGGTATGTTTGGTAAGGCTTGTTATCATATAGCTCCCTAATTACCTCAATGAACTCATTTTAACATGGGTAATGAGAGAACATAGACACACAGACAATCTAACAAACACACCACGATATGAAAACACACCAGCATCTACACACACACTCTTCTGTGAGCCTAACGAGTGGTGATTAGTGGGTCTCAGCTAGGCGTGGTTAGGCTGTGTAACATCATTCTGCACTGTGGACTCTGCTAATTCACTTCTCTTTATCTAATTACCCAGGGTGCGCAAACACTCACACATACACACACACACACATACACACACCAATAATAGTCGACACACAGAGATACACACACACACACACACACACCACCTGCATATATCTTTCCTGCAGATATGCAAAATGACCTCATTATACCTGAGGTATCCATTTATATATTTATATTTTTATCTGTTAATAAACAGTCCATTGTCCTCAGGTTACTGAGTCTGGTGGTTACAGGCTAGAATATTGCTTATTACCTTTCCTCTAGAGACACACAGTGTAAAACATCTTTCCTCCACATTCACACCTGATGTTGCATGCTGTCACACACACAGAGGCCTGCATATAAAATGGTCTTAAAACAACCCACAGGATTTAATGTGAATCTTTCTGGAATGTCATGATTAGCTGTCTATGTTGTCTATTGTCCCTGCATGATACTTCAACATCTGATCTTCATGGATTAATATAACAAGCAAGTGATTATGGTGCAAAAACATGTTCAAGTAATTCTGTCGGTTAAGTTTTTAGGCCATGTGGAAGCTGAGCTAGGTTAGGTGAAAATTGAAATCCTCTATACATCCATACGACAATTAATACATCACATAGTCACAAAGTAAAAAGACAAAACCCAGTATCAGTGGCTGATCCGGCCTGTAATAAATCTGTTCAGCCTGATGGACAAGAAATGGTGAGTCCACTTGAATCACACATTGAGAAAGGAAGAAAAATATCAGTAGAAAGCAGGATCAAAAGCAATGCGCAGTCATCGGACTGTACACGGTGCGCAATCTTATCAACAACGCCAGAGGTTTTCAAAGAAAGTGAAACACGATATCGCTCAAATTCAAGCAGGGGAGACAGGAAACCCGTAACTTTTGTGACAGACTTCAAAACACTGTTTTGTAGTACCAAAGTACCAGCACTGTACCAAAGGTAAACAGTGCTACCTGTGTGTGTGTGTGTGTGTGTGTGTGTGTGTGTGTGTGTGTGTGTGTGTGTGTGTGTGAGACTGTGTTGCATCTGGATGGAGATGCTTAGGACAAAGAGAGAAATAAGGAGAAGGGTTTAA